>JANHAO010028855.1:0-10505 GCA_026873985.1 Saraca asoca
TGAAATCAAGTTTCTTGAAAAACTTGGAACATAAAAGGTCTTCTCTAAAACCAAAACATAGCCACTATCTAGAACTAATCTGCATTTTCTGATAGATTCCACATGTGAGCCAATAATCTTATTTTCTGATAAGGTGCTTTGCTCACTTCCCACTAGCTTCCTTAGGTTTTGCATACCCTGCAAAGTATTTGAAATATGGATTGTAGACCCAAAATTAATCCACCATATATTATGATTAACATTAACCATATTAGATTCATAATAGACAAATGAGGTTAGTTTACCTTTCTCTTCAAGCCACTTCTTAAATTTGGTATATTCCTTCTTCATGTGCCCCTTCTTTTACAAAAGAAACACTTGGATTCTTTCTTGATGCCACCTTCAGGTGGTATTTTACCTTTCCCTTTCTTATTGGCCTGATTTTTATTTTGATTCTAATTCTTTCCTTGATTTTGGTTTTTATCATAAGTAACTAGAAATGCACTCTCTCTCAGTTCTATAATCAGCCTATTTTCCTCTTGAACACACATGGTTATGAGTTCATTAATTGACCATTTGTCTTTATGTGTGTTGTAAGAGATCTTAGAAGGTCCATATTGCTGTGGTAGAGTGCTCAAAATATAGTACACCTGGAAAGACTTAGACATTTCAACATTAAATGCCTTGAGTTAAGCCGTAATGTCCTTCATTTGCATGATGTGCTCATGCACACACCTCACTGTATTGAGTCTTAAGGATATAAACTTTATGATTAAGGTACTAGCAAGCACTTTGTCTGAAGTAGCGAATTACTCATCGATTACATCCAACAGTTCCCTTACATGTTATGATGTTCAATAGAACCCTGGATACTAGCATAGATATTGGTCTTTATGAATATGACACTAAGGAGGTTAGACTGCTCCCACTGTTCATAAAGAGCCTTATCAGCTTGAGTGCTGGTTGTAGTAATAATGGGTTCATTCTTCCTTATAGCATAATCAATGTCCATCCATCCTAAATGAAGGATAATTCATTCCTTTCAAACTTTATAATTGTCATTGTTAAGTTCAGGAATATTTCATTTTATATAAGAGAAATTTGCAAGTTGCTTAGCTGCATAAAATAACATACATGCTTATATGCTGAATTTTTTAGACTAGAGAAATCAACCATATTTTACCAATATAAATCATGCACGAAATTAATAAATCTACTGACATTGAACTTACCTGTCAGATAAAGTCCTAATTCAATTAGATTTATTTAACTATATGATAAAATTATCAAATTAAGTTCCTTTCTTTAATCCCTATGGGTAAATAAAGAAATATAATTTGATATTTTATCCTAATTAATTATACTTGATACAATAAAAATTCCTATGGGATAAAATTTATTATATTAAGTACAATTAATTACAATAAATGTCCTTGGATATATGTAATTCTAAACAAATTTATATATAATTTTGAACAATTAGAGGTGATGTGACTAAACTTTAATTATTCAAAATTATATAAATCACTAGACATTTAAATAACTCTATGCAAATAGTTCAAAAAATTACAAATAAAGGCAATTTTAATAAACATGAACTAGATTATAATAATTCATCAAAAATTATACATAAACAATCAAAGTATGTAATTTTTCCTAAATAAATTTCCCTTGGAAGTTATAACATTCATAATAAACAAAATTTATGAATAAAAATAAAATTTATGAAAAAATTTTCCAAAAAGAAATACCCAAAATAAAATCTGGAAAAATGATTTTTTTTTTTGAAATGGCTGGTAAACGACATGTCATTTTGAGCTTGGTCAAAATGGCATCACTGTAACTTTAAATGGCAACCCAGACCTTGCTGTAAATAACATGTCATTTCACTTAGACACAAAATGACCTGTTGTTTGTGTCATCTTCAACATCTGTCCGGGTCGACCCAACCTGAGACAGATCTGACGCAATCTGAAACACGAGCTAGCCTATTTCCAGTGATTTCAACGTCCAAATTATCGATTTCAATCATACAAATGTTGGAAATCCATAACCTTAATTATTTCTCAACTTAAAACTCAAGAAAAATGAAGTTTAAATGTAGGTCTAGAATTTGCAAAAATAGGGTAATTTTTTTGAAAAAATTTTCAGCAACCTTTACATCAAAGCAGAGGTACAATAGGCTCTGATACCACATGTAAGCATATTCTAAACACCTAAGGATAAAAAATAAGAGCTGTAGTGGAAGCAAGATTAAACTGATTACCTCTAGCCATTGATTCTTGGTTGTAGCTTCTGTCTTCTCTTCACACTACGTTCAGGAGCTTCCAACGCCTTTCAATCTCTCAAAACGATAGTATTTTTACTGTATGGATGATTGATGGCATTAGGGATCCAAACACCCTATTTATAGAATTTTTCGGCCCATATCGAAGCTTTCAAGTTTTTCAGTTATTAGGATTTATCTGAACTAACCACAAATCCTTATCCTAATTGTATTGTATATTGACCAGAAAATAAGGAGATAAAGACCTGTTGTTTTATCTGTTCTTAAACTTTCGGCAAGCTATTGCATTGGTTTGGTAATCCTTATCCACTGGTGCAAACGGCAAAGCCTTATCCTACATGTCGAAGACAAACAGCAGTTTTTTGTTGGAAGTAAAAACCAGCAACACCGTAATGGCAAATAAATACCATTCATTGGATTTCCAACTTATTTCTTTAGAAGATATATGGTTACTTGTACCTTCCTCAAGAGAATAAAGTCAAATCTAGTACAACAAAATTTAGCACAGCATTCTCTATGGATAAGGGTGCAAGAATCAGAGGGCCAGTTTTATGATTTTTAACATAGACCATGGCCAGAGCAAACATAAACATCTTTGAAATTCAATAAAGACATTTCTGCCTCATCCGCATCCGTACACCTCAGAAAAATTAAAGACATCACTCTCAAAAATAGGTTACTGGGCTATTTTGGGAAGCTTATGAACTAATTCTACATAGCATCAGTTGAACATGTATAGAAGAATAGATGTAAAGGGAAGCATTACCATGAACTACGTCCTCATGAATTAAGTGAGCAACCTCGTCGTGGCGCACTGTACAAGCAAATAAGCAGGATATTGTGAGAGCAATCACTTGATCATGCTAAATGTCCATGAGATTCAAATACAGATTGGTAAAGAGCTATTTTATCATCTTCACTTATTAGAAGAAAAGTTTCTGATTATGACTTCATTTATAAGAATGTAAGGAATGGGAACTAAATACAAACATTTCTTTTAATCCCTTTCTATACTCAGTTAGAAAGGATAATGAATTCTACAGACCAGGAGCAGGAAGAAGGGAGCTACTTAATTTGTTCTAAATTCAAATCACTTTCCAGCTCAAGCATCAGTGATTCAAATAGTTGCTCTGTTAATCAAGAAAAGAAAGAGAAAAGAAAAATCTCAGCACATTACCCAACCAACATGATCCTTCAAAAGAAGCAAGCAACTAAGGTGGAATAATAAATGAATGATAACCACTCACTCTCTTCAGCATCCACAAATTCAGGGAGTAATTAAACTTTCTTCTGAAATTGTAAATAAGATATCCAAGTTCAATGTCAAATTAGAAAATTCAACTCATTAACGTATTATATGCCACATGATAGAGAAGAAATAAACAATTCATAATCAAATTCTACAGACTAGTTATAGACGATTCTAGTTATGTACAGAGTGGGAAAAAAATCCCATATCTAAATTCTTATTTTTGAAAATTTTTTACTTTAAATAAACAGAATACATACAAGAATTTGGTAGAGAAAGACCGAAGAATATGACAAAAGGGTTTCTTTCTACTCAAAAATAAACATGCGAAATTCAGCAAAATATATATATACATATATATAACCAGCGAACGACTGAAACAAAAATAACCTGTTTAAGCAGTACAGCTTCAGGGAAGGACCCTGTGGCCTCATCCGCCTTCGGGATAAAACTATGCTTATCTTTTCTAGTCTTTCTTCTTCACCCGCACAATTACTGAATCAGATTTTCTCGGTCCAACGGTAAACTTTGGACTAGAAAGTGGACTCGAAGAAGACGAAGAGTACCCATTTGCGGATTCCAGGACCATCTTGTGCTGGTTCCTGTAGAAGTTGCCCTTCTCCTTGATCTGCTGCATCATTTGGTTGTGCAGTTTCACCAAAGCCCTCCCTAATCCCGTTTTCTGATTCTTTTCCATTGTAGCCGGAATCAGGAGAGCCTCAAACAACTATACCTAACTCATTCGGTCACCTGCACATGTCTCTGTTTTGAAGAAATGATAAGTTTTAACGCCAAACCAAATATAGCCATTTTGAGTTGCTATGAGTAGCCTTCTACTGGTTATAAGCTCTAGGCTGTGGTCAAAGGAAATCTTTGACTAAGTGAGCCCATGGGACATGGAAGTGGGCACCTTGCTTACAATGTCATGTGAAACCTATCTTTAATATATTATTTATTTAAAGTCTGGATATAAAGACCTAAAATATCAATGGAAGACATTAACATGGAGAGACATCAGCTGTACAGTATGCATACATGGATACTAGCTGCAGCATGTTATGGCTTGACTGTTGGTATCCATGTATGCATATGTACAACCAGTGACTCTCCCAAGAAAGATAACAGGCTTGAATTCCATGTATTTGTGTGCAGGGAAAGCCTTTCAAATCTTGCTTTATGTATTCAGCAAAACTATTATTCAGAAATGGAGAGGAAGTGCAAAAGCTATTGAGTTTAAGACTTAAGTGTCCTTTTAGAAAAGGAAAAGATCATCAGGAACAGTAGAAGAGTGAAAAATAATAGAAATGAAACGCCTCCCATTGATTATTTTTAATTGCTCTCGGCATTGTGTTTGCATGGATACAGGCCAATGAAACTGTAAATTTATTAGAGTTTCTATACATATAGTATAGAGTACTTAACCACCACATGTTTTCCATTATTTACCTAGAAGATGTGCAGATTAGTTCACGATTTCCTTGTGAAAATTTCTAAAAATTGCATTTGTGATGACATGAAAATCTTCCAACTAAATTTTGCATTTTTATTAAGTATTTATTTTAATCTGACATGAAATTAAATTTCTAATATTAAGTTTTAATTTGAGCACTTTATTTCTAATTGTTTTACCAACTTTATAGTTTGAAACAGCTATTTTTTAAAGAAAAAGTTCATAACATTAAAAAAGAGTAAAATACACTTTACTCTCTCGAATTATGCTTCAATGTCAACTTATCCCATCAACTTTAAAATCCAATATTTTACTCCAAAATTTTTTTGACTTAAATGAAATTATCAACCAAACATTAATTTTAACATGAGTTTGTATTTTTCAAATGTTTCCCTCAATTGCTCAAGTCACAGGACGTGACTAAAATTTTTATAAACATTGATTGGGGTCTGATTCTTTTTTTTCCCCATTAATTTCTATTTAGAATTTATTCATTTTCTTATTTTCTTTAGTTAATAAATTCTAGAAACAAATCTTTCTTATTGTTCGGCCTGCTTTGCTCAAAGTTAATGAACTATCATTAACATTAACATGTCATAGGTATAACTTTATTTGTTCAATAAATATCCAAGATGCCATTGTTTAATCATTTCAATCAAATAGGTGAATTGCAATATATAGTTCTGTTATATGTGAAATCCAGAATATCTTTAACGGGCTAGCAAATGGCCTGAGCACCATGGAGCCTTAGTTCACTAGGATGTTCAAAGCGCTAAGATATAGTTTGCATCGCTAGCTACCTCCTCTGTTCGAGTTCGCCCCAACGAGAACGAGCTCGACCTCACCATCTCGAAGACATTAGCTCTCCCAAACCGAAGGATCTGGCCTACGAGGTCTGACCACCAACCTGGGAGCTCGTAAAGCAGGAGACCAGCATATGTATTGCCCAACAAACACATGGGGCCCATTTGTAGAAGGTAATCTATAGAAGCTGATTTGCAGGATTTTAGTTAGATTGTTCAGTCTTGTACAATAAATGTTCGATGTAATAGATTTACTGCATGTAAAATTACAATTGTAACCTATTCTCCTCTATAAATAGAAGGAAGGAGATGAACGTTAAGAAATTGGAAAAATCTATCATATTGAAACTCTGTAAAATACTTTTAGACCAATACATTACCATGGCCGTAGGGTCCGGTTCTGTCTGGATTTGGCTGAACCATGTTAAAAGCTCTGTGTTCCTTGCTGGTTTTCCCCTTCTTCTTACTTTTCTATATTCATTTACCTCATTTACAAATAGATTATAGTTTGGGATCAAAAAAGAATCCCCTGTTGGCTAGAGTTTGGCCCAGAACCAAAATCCACTATCAACATTTTGGCACACTCAGTGGGACTCATCTGTTCTCTGGTTTGTTAAGGGAAGAGCCACCAGAGCTTCAAAGGCACTGCTTAATCCTCTAGAAGGTCATGTGTTAATGACAGACTCCTCCATCACTCTCGTCATCGACACTACCACTAGCTTGCCCCCAGCTAGTTGGTTCAGCCCATTGTTGTTGCCAATGGCACTAATGGAGTGCAGATTTGGCTCCAACATTAGGAAAAACTGGAAAACATGATGGGATAGTTAATTAGAATAGTTACGATGCTAGCAAAAGGTGTGCAGGAACAAGCTAAAGTTGCTAAACCTACGAATGTTCACTAATAATAGCAAGCTGGATGCTCGAGCAATGCCAATCAGGAAAATTCTCCAGCTCGCTGCTCACAAGAGCAAGCCCTAGGTCGTAGCTCTCACGACCATGAGGACCAAAGAATCTAACAATCTTCCAGCTAGCAATCTGGTAAGTGAAACCTGATGGTTGAAGAGTTATTTTGAAAAATGAGCCGATCGAAGGAAAGCCTTCAAGCTCTGAATGATCGAGCTCACTACGAAGAAAGGTCGCCACTCTTCAAAGAAATTAAGGCTCGGACTCTCCCTTTCAAGCTCAAGGTCCCTGTGATTCTGTTGTACAATGGGGACTCTGATCCATACGACCATCTGGATGCATTCAATTTTCAAATGGACTTGCAAATGATTGATCCTCTGGTCAAATGTTGAGTTTCCCAGCTATGCTGGGAGGTGTACCTCGAACCTGGTTCAGAAGCTTTCCAGCTCGCTCGACTTGCAGTTGGGAAGATTGCCAACAGAAGTTCATCAGTCAATATCAAGCACTGAAAAGGAAACTCGTGCCTCTGTACCATCTTGTCATGATCTTTCAGCATAAGCATGAATTGTTGAAGGATTACATTGCCAAGTTTAGGCTTGAGGCCAATTCAGTGGAGAATCCATTTGAAGAAACCATGCTAGCGACGATCTCCATGGGACTCCATAAAGATGGAAAGTTGTATAAAAGCCTGTACAAGTCCTTGGTAAAGGATCTTATTAAGTTTTATGAATGAGTTACTTAGTAGATCAAATGGGAAGAGACTTTTGGCTCAGAAAAGTTTGATGGGAAGGATGAGAAAGATGGCTCCTCCCACAACAAGAAGAGGCACAATGTGGACTAGGGTGATCACTCTGAGTGAGCTGCGAGGAAGCCTAAAAGGCCTAAAGGTGAGCGGCCCCAGCGTTTAGACTGCCATAAACAATACAACATCCTATCAGACTCCCAAGATAGGATCTTCATGATAGAAAGGGACAGAGAGCACTTCGAGGATGCCTGCACCCTCTAGGATCCCTTATAGGCGGAGGAACCAAAAAGAGTTTTGTGCCTATCATAATGAGGCCAGTTACGGGACCACGAATTGTCGGGTCCTTAGGGACGCAATTGAAAACTTGATCAGAAGGGGCCATCTAAGGGAGTATGTTGTACAGCCTGCGGGGCAGTAATCTCAGCATCCCCAGCGAGATACTAGCTAGGAGCCAGGGGGCTTAGTTAGAATTATACATTGACAATGTATTTTTAAATCAAGAGTTAATGTAAATACTTTCCTTTGTCCCTATCGAAAGTTGTACACCAATTGGCTTGTTGTTATTATCTTCATCTCTCTCTTTGATCTCCTCCTTGCTATCAAATGTTTGCAATTTCCACAGCTTGCATGCGGTCATCTCTTTTAAATTTCTAGAGTGACTTTGTGCCAACCATGGCTTTTGGTCCCGTTGAGGCCCCCTGGAGCTCATTCTGGAGGTGAATTGATGAAGTTGCTAGCTTTCAAGTTAAGGCGCCGGGGCTTGTCCTTGACACTCACTATCCAATTGCAATCTTTGGTACAGTTAACGTGTGGAGATGCTCAAAATATACTCACTTAACTAGTTGATCTGCGAACTTGCTGAGGTGTGGAGACACTCAAAATAAACCCACTTAACTAGTTGAGCTATAGGCTCACTGAGGTGTGGAGATGCTCAAAATAAACTCACCTAACTAGTTGAGCTGTGGGCTTACTGAGGCATGTACACACTCAAAATAAACTCACCTAACCAGTTGAGCTACTTGCTCACTGAGGCGTGGAGACACTCAAAATAAACTCACATTGCTAACGTAGTTACGTGCTCTCTAAGGCTTGAAGGCGCTCTTAAACACTCATTGTCAGCACAGCTGTGTGCTCATTAAACACTCACGTGACTTGGTGTTCGTAGCTCTTGTGTGACTTTCTGCTAGTCATAAGATTTGCTTATATAATATACATTTATTTGCAAAATTTTTCACTCATGCTTATTGCTCATAAGGGAGTTCGGATGATTGGCTATTTGAGTATCTCACCACGAACCACAGGAGTTTGCATTATTATCTATGAGATGCAGAAAGTTGAGAACAATGCATAGCAATCACAAAAGAAGATTTTATTCATTAAAAAGCCTCAACGAGGTAACACTACATCAAAAAATTCAGAATACAAATTAGAAAGAAGCAAAATACAAGTTTAAGGAAGACTATAGCTAGCCCTTTTTGGAAGAAAGATTGCTGCACAAGGGGAAAGCTTCTACCAATCAAAGGGCCAGCCACCGAGAGGCGAACCTTTGCTTAACTCCCGCTAGCCAGAGAGGGAATGAGCATAGCTGCTCCTTATTCTTTTCGGCCATAACTCTTCTTCTAATTTGCAAAGAGAGTAACTCAAGAAGTGACAGGAGCCTAATCAACGGGGAGAAAACCTCATAGTGAAGCCGAGAGGACATAATCCAAGATCCATACGAGATCCCTCCATGTTACCTGAGAAGCCATGTCTTCGAAAGTTCTTATGCAGCAAGCCATACACACCACGGCAAAAAGACAGAATGCCGAAAGTAAAGGATGCTTATCCGGGATATTCATGGTTTGTTCAGTGAAAAAGTAAAGAGAGAATTCTTCTGCCTTAAATAGAGTCGAGCCCAGCCTTACTAAAGGGTCCGGATGAATCTCCTAACCACTTTCATTTATTTCCTTGGAAAAGAGTGATGCTGACTCACCAATGATTATGAGGCATGTACTGTGGAAGTATGGCCTAGAATAGATGAAACAATAGATTCAGTGAAGACTTTGACTGAGCTGAATTCTGCAAAGTGAACGACCTCTGAAAATTTTCAACTCTCAGCCCACGAAACGAGCTGAGAGTTGGGGAGTTTGTGTTATATGTGAAATCCGAAATATCTTTAATGGGCTGGCAAATGGCCCAAGCACCACGGAGCCTTAGTTTGCTAAGACATTTTGGAGTGCTAAGATATAGCTCATGCCGCTAGCTACCTCCTTCGCTTGAGCTCTCCCCAACGAGAATGAGCTCAGCCTCATCATCTCAAAGATAGTAGCTCCCCTAGACTGAAGGATCTGGCCTACGAGGTCCGACCACCAACCTAGGAGCTTGTAAAGTAGGAGACTAACATATGTATTGCCTAGCAGACACATGAGGCTCGTTTGTAGAAGGCAATCTGCAGAAGCTATTTTGTAGGATTTTAGTCAAACTGTTCAGTCTTGTACAATAAATATTCGATGTGATAGATTTACTGCATGTAAAATTATAATTGTAACGTCCTCTCTTTTATAAATAGAAGGAAGGAGATGAACGTTAAGAGACTGGAAAAATATATCATACTGAAACTCTGTAAAAATACTTTTAGGCCAATACATTACCGTGGACGTAGAGTCCGGTTCTGTCCAGATTTGGCCGAACCACGTTAAAAGCTCTATGTTCCTTGCTACTCTTCCCCTTCTTCTTACTTTTCTATATTCATTTACCGCATTTACAACTAGATTATAGTTTGAGATCTGAAAAGAATCCCCTGCTGGCTAGAGTTTGGCCCAGAACCAAAATCCACCATTAACAAGTTCTATTTAAAATAAATGGAAATAATTAAAAGAAAAAAAGTAATTTATGAAATCAAAACTATAAAAAATTTAGAAGAGTACCAACTAATTTGAATTATCAAAACAATATTAATTAATCTAAAAGAAGTCATGCAACTAAACATCTTATCATTATTTCATTAATTTTGTTGAAAAATTGCATCATATTGCAAAAGGAATAGTTCCATTAAATTTTTAATTAAATACTTTATTTTAATGATATTTATATATCACATTAAAGAAGAA
>JANHAO010028856.1:0-10506 GCA_026873985.1 Saraca asoca
ACGTACTATATAAAAGAGGGTTCATGACCCCACTTTTAAGATGCATTGATGGCAATGATTGTGACACTATTCTGGAGGAAATCCATGCAGGCCATTGTGGAAACCATGCCAAGGGGCTATCTTTAGCTCAAAAAGCTCTCCAACAAGGGTTTATTGGCCCACGATGAAGCAGGACACTATCAACCTCATCAGGAAGTGCAATAAATGTCAAAGGTTTACGAAGATCCTACGAGCTCTGCCTGCCTAATTACGACAGATGGTTAGTCTATGGCCCTTTGCAATTTAGGGCATAGACCTAATTAGACCACTCCTAATAGCTCACGGTACTTGCAATCACATAGTAATAGTTGTGGATTATTTTACTAAGTGGGCAAAGGTGAGAGAGCTCACTGAGATCTCATTTGTGAAGATCAAAAGATTCATATGGAGCACCATTATTTGCAAATTTGGAGTCCCTTAATAGATCGTGACTGATAATGGGACCTAAAGTTCTGCAATGACCTCAAGATCATGAAAAGCTTCTCAGCTGTAGATCATCCACAGGCCAACAAGCAAGTTGAAGCCATCAATAAGATTATCAAACAAATCTAGAAGGTGAAGTTAGAGGCCAAGAAGGGAGCATGGGTAGACGAACTACCAAAGATACTGTAGGTTTACAGAACCATAATGTGCAACACCATAAGAGAAACCCCTTTCTCAATGGTATACAAGTGTGAAGTGATGATTTCTACGGAACTTGAAATAGTGTCTCAGTGAAGAATTACCTTCAATCCACAAGACAACGATCAATTGCTCGTTGCAAATCTAGATCTTGTAGAAGAGACGAGGGAGAAAGCCTGCCTTAAGATTGCGACCTACCAATAGTGAGTCGCGAGGTACTATAATCGGAAGGTGTGAGCTCAGAGCTACAAACTTGGCAATCTCGTTCTGCATCTTATCCTTCTGAGAGTGCGCAAAGCTAGTGAAGGAACCTTGGGGCCAAATTGGGAGGGCCCCTACCTTATTAAGAAAGTTATTGGCAATAGGGCTTATCATTTGGTGAATATGGAAGGGACAAAGTCTCTCTAAGCTTGGAACACTGAACATCTTCGCCATTATTATCAATAAAGCCCCCAATATTTGTAAAAATTACTCAATAAGTGTAAACATTCATGTAATTCTTTGAATTTTTATATATATAGAATAAAAGTCTTAATAAAATCTTGCTCAAGAAATGTTGCATTATACGAGAAGTATCAGTTAAAGCAGTTCACCAAATTTCCATTTTCACATAAAAATTCATCAAGTCTCGTGTTTAGCCACGGGAAATGAGCAAAAGCAAATAAGAATTCATTTAGTCCTTACTTCATCAGAATTAATACAAAGTTTAAAAATTCATTACAAAGTTCAAAAGGAATATAAAATTACAAAGCTCGTGGCTTAAGAAGCTGGAGCATCAGGAGTCGGGCGCCCTTGAGGCTAAAGACCAGAAAAAGGAGTATTAGGGACATTCACCACTAAGCTGTTAACAATTTCAATGACCTGAGAGCCACCCTCCCTTTGGGTAGTACCTTCAGTAGGAGAAACTTCAACACCACAGTTCACTTCCTCCTTGGAGGAGCTAGCCCTAATAGCCCTCCTCTTTAAGCATTCGATAGCCTTAAGAGCTTGCTAGCCAAAAAAGGAGAAATCCAATTCTAGGCATTGCTCTCATAAGGTAAAAATGAAGGCAGCATAAGTCTTGGACTCTGCCTTCTTTATTAATGAGGCAGTCTCTATCTTGACTTTAACGGCCTCCTTCTTCGTGAGAACAACTTCCCTATTGACTGCTCTAACTCTTTTTCAGCAGCCTTGACTCGCTGCTCTACTGACTCAGCCCATCATTCCGTGACCTCAGCTAGCCTCACCGCCCACTCGGCCTGAGAGATGGATAAGTCTAGATCAATCTTCATTTTGGCCAGATCATTAGATGCTAGGCCAAGGTTCATCGTGATGGCCTTGCGATCCACTTTTGCATAAGATAAGGCAGCCTTAACATTTTTAACCTTCTCCCTTAATTCTAGCACCTCACCGGAGGCAATAGCTAGCTCATTCACGAGACTCTCCTTTTCCTTATCATGGGCTTGGAGTGCCTCGTCCATTTTCATCATTGTCAGCAAATTTTGAAAAGTTAGAGCCAAGTCAGATTATAAAGTAAGTAGGAGAATTAGAATAAAAAAAACCTAACTTACCACCAAGCCATGATGAGCTATATAGCTTACCAATCTCCCAATGGAGAACTCCTTAGACTCTAACACTTGAATCTTGTATGAGCTCCCAAAATTGTGTCAACGTTATCCATAAGGACCTCAGCATACTCCTTCATCTTGGAGCTAGGTTCGGCGGGTGGCTTCATGACTTTGGCCTTTAGCACAACTTGCTTACGAGAAGTGACCTTCTTTTTCCCTTCGCTATCCTTCATCTTTTAGCAGAGGGCTTAAAGGGAGTGGTGACCTTAGTTGTGATTATCGCATTAGGCTGAGAAGTAGGAACTAGGCCTTGCAAAGGGCCAATTGCTGAAGCCAAGGGTTAGCTTTTGATAGTAGGAGCTATGATGGCATTGGGAGCCAATAAGGTCTCCTCGTCGTCAGATGGTGGAGTCCAGAGAATAAGTTCCATTATCTTATCGTAGTCCTCAAAATTGGCTAGACCGACCTTTGTTGCTTGACGAATTCCTATCTCTCTGGTGAGCTCGATGCCTTTGGTCGGAGCGAGCTTGTGGAAGCAAAGGAGGTTCTCATTAAAACAGAATTCATTTTGGAGATCGTTCAAAGCAACAAATTGATCTAGCACTCCTAGCTCCTCAGCTCGAAGAGTTGGCTTCTGGCTAGTCCTGCCTATGAAATGAGAAAAAAGTTAGAATCAGAAGCAAATGTGAATAAATCATTAAACTTGCACATCTTTAACCCGCTTACCAGGAGTAAGGACAAATCTAAAATTTTTGAGATCATGTAGGGAGGGTAAGGACAAATCTAAAATTTTTGAGATCATGTAGGAAGGGGCACGAAATATAAAACCAACAGGTTTCATAATGCCCTACATTAGACTTCCTTTATCGTCCCCTAGCGGCAGGATCTTCTTATGCACCGTTAGCCAAGTTATGAGGTAATAGAGCCCATTTGATGTGCTCGCGCACCTAAGGCTATACAAGTAACACAAGACTTTAGCTGATGGTGATGGAAGACCGTTCCCTAAGTAAATTAGCACCAGAGAAATGAGCTGGGTATAAGTATTTGGAGTAAGTTGAGTTGGGCTAAGTTTCACTTTGTTCAAAAAGTTAACGATAAAAGGGTGCATCAGAAACCTAAGTCCCACAACGAGATGTGGGAAGCTAACAGTGATGAACCCTTGAGGCAGATAGGGAGCGTAGTCATCCGGGGAAAGTATCATGAGGCTGCACCCCTTGGGGAGCTGATATGTCCAAATTACAGTTTAAAGCTCGTGAAAATGGACAGACAAAACATACAGACCAAACACATGATGATCAGAAGGTCGTGGACCTACAGCAACCCCTTGGCCACCAATGGGGTCTAGACAAGTAGTAAAGTCCTTAGCGACCTCACCACTCCTCGACGTTGCTTCGCTGAGATGCCGCACCAGCTCTGTGCTTCAAGATGAGGAGCCGGGTTCATCATCTTCATTCCTAATTTGGTGGTGTTGGTGTCCATGACCTGCGCCCATCTACACAAAGGAAAAAGATCGGTTAAGTCACTATAAGCAGACCCTACCAAAAGCTAGGGCTAATAGCTTCCTATGTGGTAGGCCATGCACACCTAGAATCACCTATCTACAATCCAGACTCTAGTAGACAAAGAGAACTCAACAATTGAACCATAAAATCCTAATAACAAATGCAAAACTCGAAACGGTAACCAGAAAATCTAGAGTCTGCTAACAAGATCAATCGAATGAATCAAACCAAGCAAAAAAGAAAATATGTAGGTAATCAACCTCAACCAGCACTCTCATCCCTCAAACAATGGCAGATAAGCCTCACACAGACCACAGAACAGAGAAATCCAAAAAATTACAAAATAAAGAAAGACTTATCTTGGCTTACTAGAACAAGAAGTTTGAAACTACACGCGAAGATACTTTCCAGTGAACGAAACCTGAGCAGTAACCAGGGAATTGAAACAATGCTGGAGACAGTAGATGACAGAAAGTGGTTGCAGTAACTAGTAGAGAGAATGAGCAGAAAGAGTTTGGGAGTCTCAAGTTTCAAATGGTAAATGAGAGGGAGAGAAAAGCCTCTTTAGTTTATAAGGCACGTGATGCCACTATTGGATCTAGGAACTCATCAGCAACCTATGATCAGATGGTTCGGGAAGTGCCAGCAGTTAGCTGACAGCAGCACAGCGCACATGGGTACTAACGGTAGGAGTAATCATGATAGCTTAGTGACAGGAAATCGAAAAGTCACCTACAAAGTGAGCAAAAGTGTGCCAAATGACCAGTAGGATTGAGAATCGTAAACAGCAGATCGTGACTCCTAACTCTAAAATCTCGCGTCCAAGAAATGTTAGCCACGTACCAAACTCATGCATGAGTCATGTCCAAGAAGTGCCTTGAGCACCAAACTCTTGCGCGGACAACTCAAAAATCTCACATCCAAGAAGTGCTAGCCATGCACCAAACTCTTGTGCAAGTCACATCGAAGAAGTGCCTTTAGTACCAAACTCTTGCGTAGATAACACTGGAACCACGTCCAAGAGGTGCCATCGGCACCAAACTCTTATTAAGCTACTTCCATGTAGCCTATCAAAATGCCACATCCAAGAAGTGCTAGCCATGCACCAAACTCTTGCATGAGCTACGTCCAAGAAGTGCCTCAAGCACCAAACTCTTGCATAAACAACTTCAAGACCTCATGTCCAAGAAGTGCTTTATGTATCAAACTCTTGCACGAGGCACATCCAAGAAGTGCCTTTGACACTAAACTCTTGCACGAACAACACTGGAACCACATTCAAAAGGTGCCAAAACTCTTGCATAGATCAAGGTGTTTCCATGTAGCCTATCAAGACCTCACGTCCAAGAAGTGCTTAGGCACCAAACTCTTGCACGAGCTAAGATGCATCTATACGACCTATGTGGGCACCTCATCTCGTACCAGTGAAGGCGCTCAAGCATTCCAGTGCTCATACTTATGGTCAACAAAGGCACTCTGGTGCTCAATTTCATTGCGAACTGAAATGAACTGATGTGACCGATTAGTCATCCAATATGGCACATATCCTTTTTAAGTCATAATTTATTGATTGGAGTCCCTTCACATTAGTTCAATTAATATTGGTCAATGCTGATTGGCTTAACGAGCACTTATTTTATCTAATGATGACTAAGTTGTGAATTGTAAAGATTAATATTGCCAGCTATGACATGCTAAATTGCTATTATGGCACACTCAGGAAGAACAATAAAAGGTAAAGTTTCATTGTAAAACCTCTTTCGATGAGGTAAAATTACATAAAGGATTGAGAATACAAAATAAAGCAAGCCTATAATTGACTAAGGGAAAGCTGAATGCCAGTGAGCTTGCAGCCGTGAGACGCAAGAAGAACTACTCCAACTCCTCCTTCGCTCAAGCTGACAGCTTATTCGGATCGAGCATCCCTCAAGGTGCTTAGAGTGGGAGAAACAATGTTGGAAGTGAGCAGAGAGGCTGCACAAGTTTTTCCTAGTCCTTCTGAGCAAGGAAAGCATCTTTCAGCTTCATCAAGCTGCTTGGAGGCCTAGAACCCCCCGGCACCATCAGACAAGAAGGCAAAAGAACCTAGTTAAAAAGGTTAAGCTGTAACATGTTGCAAGGCTAGTAAGCAAACCAAATAGTTCCAGCTCTTCTGCCCAGTCCACCTCCAAAGCTGAAAGCTCCTCTCTCAGCCTTACAGCTTCTAGCTATTGTCAGAAGCCTAGTAATTAGCTCGCCAGAGGATGAAAGAGCAAAAAAGGAGGAGTTAAACTTGTTAGCACTAAGAGGAGGTTACGGGCAAGTTCCCAGAGTTCTTGGGGAAGAATACCCCATGGGAACCATATGCAGTGGGCCATTCATGCCTCACAATCTCATGCAATAAACCATACACACCTCAAGACAAGTTGACGAAGGCCAGAACTCCAAAAATATGAGGGGTTCACTCAATGCACCCATCCGATTATTTTGTGAAGAAAGGAAGAAGACTCCCTACTCCTTATATAGACAAGCTCGACTTCACCAAAGAGTTCAAAAGGTATCCAATTGTACCAAATCAGACAATCCACAACAAGGCAAAACTATCACGCCAATAGTTGGAAGACATCTATGATGGGAAGCATGGCCTGATACAGATGAAATGAAAGACTGAGGCCCAAAATGACAACATGTAGGCTATGAGCAAAGATTTTTTACTAAACAGTGAACTATAGGTGAAAGACTTGACAATGTTGTAAACTACAAGCAAGGACTTTACCAGCAGACTACAACTTCCAATTTGCAAAGCGAACTGAGAGTTGAGAGGCTTAATGTTATGGGTATTTTCTGGACAATGCAAAATAGACTAGCCAAGGCCTAACAAGAAGTTGAACCTAGCAAAAAAAGGGTCTAAATCACTGGGCAATCGAGATCGCTTAGCGGGGGTATCAGCTTACTAGCCACAAACTTAGGACACAAGTTTAGGTCAAAGTGAGAACCCAGCTTGCTAGTAAGGGCACCAGCTCGTTGAATGGAACACAACGCCTAGACCATCTCTCAGTAAACTCATTTTAGATGAATCCAGTGATGAAATCAGTCTTTGTGGCCAGCAAATCACCTAATACGAGTCCAGGTTGCTAAGATAGCGAGTTGAGCATCATTACAGAAGCCTAGTCATCAGTTAGGGGCACATATTTCCAACTGATAGGTCAGCCTCCAAAACTAACACATCAACCCCTAACAATCGGATACTGATTTGCCTAGCATTTATTATTCGACGTCTAGCATTTATTGCTTGATGCGACGGAGATAATCATTTTGTTATTTACCAAATTATAGTTGTAACTCTCCCCTCTTCTATAAATAAGGGAAGACCACTGTAAGATAGATACATAGTGAAAACTATATACAGACACTTTGTCAGAATAGTAACATAGTGAGAGAGCTAATATTGTATCCCCATTGAGTTACATGAAAAAACCATCACATAAAGCTAATAAATCCACCGTGGATGTAGGGGTTGAATTGGCTTTAGCCAAATCATGATAAAAGCTTTTGGTATTTGCTGTTCTTCCTCCTCTCTTTCATCTTTCTCCTCCATTGACTCACATCTTCAACTTACAATTTGGGGTGACAACGGACTCATACCTGTTGATCGGATTTTGCTATCAATAGGTTTTATCAAAAATGAATCATGAGAATAAAGTTTGCAAACTTAAAAAGTCTATTTATGATCTTAATCAGACTTCAAGATAATGGTACTTGAAATTCCATGAGTTAGTTTTGAATTTTGGTTTCAAGATGTTAGATAAGGACCATTGTATATATTTGGTGCATTCAAAGCATAAGTTTGCAATAATGTCACTTCATGTGGATGACATTCTATTAGCTAATAATGACTTAGAATTAGTGCATACAATCAAGAAATAGCTATCCTTTACCTTCAAAATGAAGGATTTAGGTGAGGTTGCTTATATTCTTGGAGTTAAAATTCTAAGAGATAGGTCAAAGAGTTTGTTAGCATTGTTATAAGAAACATACATTGATAAGATTCTTGAGCGTTTCAACATGCACTATTCTAAGGCAATAAGTACCCTTTTAGCCCACAACTATAAGCTTGATGGGTCAATATGTCCGAGCATTCCCTAAGAGAAAAAGGAGATGAAAACTATTCCATACCTTAGTACATGGCTACACATTAGCCAAACAGTGGATCTACTAGCTCATTATTCATCTAATCCAAGCCAACATCATTGGAAGTGTGTTAAACGAGTCTTTAAATACCTTAAGGATATTAAGGATTATTAGTTATGTTACTAAAGTGATAACCTATGGTTATAAGGGTACACTGATGCTAATTGCGGTAGGGATAGAAATAAGTATAAGTCTACATCTGGTTATATTTTTCTGCTCAATAGTAGAGTTATCTCTTAGAGTAGTAAGAAGCAAACTTGTATGGCTTTGTCTATGATAGAGGTCAAGTTTGTTGCTGGGGCAACTGCTGTGTAAAAAGCCTTATGGCTTGGTCCTTTCCTTTGAAATTTAGGAGTTGGAGCTCCTAATGAGCCAGTCACTATTCATTGTGATAATTGGAACTCCTAATGAGCCAGTCACAATCAAGGAAAAGGAAGTACATTTAGAATACATGCCTACAGGTCAAATGGTGGCGAATCCATTGACTAAGCTTATTCCATAAGCCCTATTTGCCAAGTATGTTCAGGCAATGGGACTCCATAGTCTGTTAGTTCCTTATTTGTATTTTTTTGCTTTCCATTGTTAATTGTTTAGCACCCATTTTAATTGAAGGAATGTATTGCTTATGTGTTAATGCAATGAATATTATTCATTCATTTTCGTGCATGTTCTTATTTTTGCTTCATAACGAACAATTATGGTATATCAAACATAGGTTGTGGATAGATTCTCTCATACTAACAATCTAACTCTATTCTTTGGATAAGAATAGAGATTAAACTACTCAAGTAAATAAGTATAGTCTATTTATCACAATGACATGCTATTTAGTAAGAAATATGCCTTAATTTGAAAGGTGTTACAATTTCCAACTTGTAACTACTTGAGCTTCTTATAGTCACCCTAAATTAGCATTATAGTTGCTTTATTCTAGATTAGGTAATATTAGATTTACCAAGCATGTATGACCACGAATACATGTTAGCCTATGTGATTAGGTGTGAATTCTTCTATGTGATAAATTCAAGTTAGTCATGAGGCTGATTAACTTGTCCAGCATGGTATTTACTAACATATGCTCCTAAACTTGTTTTTTCTCTAATGGGAGATCATATTTTTTCTCTTGATTTGTTCAAGTGGAAGTTTTAGGTGAATCTTACGTTAAATAATTTAAGTGGGAGATGACAACTCACTTTGTAGTTAAATCATTTATGTGGAAAACTATATCGTAGCACATGTGTATAAATGACCAAATAGAGAGTAACTTGAAATGATCCATGTCTTCAAGTGTCTGAGTTTTCTCTGTGATTAGATGTGCTTTGATCACCTTATACTCTTTTAAGGTATCTACTTTGACAAGGGGCCAAGATAGTTATGACAATTCAGCTTGAGAGAACTTGATCGAGTAGATTATTAAATAATGGTGTGGAAGGAAAAATCTAGTCATACATAGATACAAAGATATTGTCATTTGTACTTGATAAGGCATCATATTACTTTGTGTAATAAGATCAAGTGCTATATAATTTTGAAGGATGGGTTAACTTGTTGTTTGGTATGTTTCATAAGTTAAGGATGTGATCATACTCAAGAAAAGGATTGAAGATAGCCAAACTAACATGTATTAGTTAGATTTTGGGATATTAGAGGCACAATTAATATTCATAGGATCATTGGCTTGATAACTTGAAGGTTATCATGATAACTTATGGGTTATCTTGGGATCTTGTCTACTTGTGACATGTAGTCAAATATGAGTTAAGGAAAAGTCTCCCATGTATACTTAACAATTGCATGGTGGGATGGTTTCATTGTTGTGCCTAGGGTCACACACCCTTGTTGCAAATATGCATAGAATATATGAGTTTAGTCTTATTATTTTTTGGTTTGGGTTGTTTCATTTAATTGAAGTGGTTATAGGTTTCATCTAGTGCAAGTGGGAGCTATTGGAATATTTGAGCTAGCGAGCACAAATATCCAAATATACACACATGATTATACTTGATGGATTTAATTATTGATGAAGCTACTAGGTATTGGCAACTAAGTGGTATGTTCTGAACCTTGTCATCTATATTAGTCTACTCTAATTAGTGATTAACAAATTTTATGATGAATCTCAATCTACTTACTGTTACATAGAATAAGAAAGAAAAGATTTCTAAATTTCAACATGTGTTATTTTTCATTTATGATAGAATTATTGAAGAAAGATAAAAATGTATCTTTTGGTTCATTCATCAAGATAATTTAAGCATATTTTCCATCTAAGTGGATTGAATGTTAATGTCTATGTTTTAAATATCTACAAGTGCACAGCGTAGTTGTAGCCAATATCGGCAAATACGAGTCGATCCCATAGAGAAATTAATATTAAGTAATAAAATCTTTATAACTCGACTATCCAAATTTATTGAGAAAAGAGAAAGTAATAAGAAATAGAAAATAGATAAAAAAGAATAAAAGAAGAAAATTTAAGAAAGAAAGAAAATAAAGATGCAATTAAAGAAGATATCAAATGTAAAAGGCCTAGGACTAGGACTTACCTCACCTATGATTCTTGGTAAATATTATAGAATTTCCTTATTTTAATTATTTAGGCAATTGGGGCTGGTTTGGCCTTCATT
>JANHAO010028857.1:0-10502 GCA_026873985.1 Saraca asoca
AAAGGATATATGCATTTTTAGATGGTATTGGTTAATTGCATGTCATTGTTGCATTGTAAGGCTTGTAGGGGGTTTCTTGATGGAAATGGTTTCCTAATTGTGACATTCTATGCTTGTCATGTTTCATGGATTGGGGCATGAGACTACACTTATTATAAATGATTTAAGATGATATATGCAATAAGATTATAAGTAAATTTAATTTTTAAGAATCACCATTTGTTATATCAATTTATACCTACCAATAGATAATGATATTTCAATTTATTTATAAAAATTAAATAATATAATAATATTAAAAGAGTAAATGATCAATTGTACACACTATAATTGTTGACGTCGAAATTTGATTCACGTGAAAAGTCCCAAACTTCGGCCAACGGGAGTGAATTCATGAACCCAAGACTGTCTTTTGAAGTGTGAGAGATTGGGGGGAGAGGAAGAAAGATCAAGTTAGAGAGAGTGAAGTGGTATTTTAACGTGATTCAGCTAAATTCAGGCGGTACCAAACCCTACATCAACGACAGAGTTTTTATTAATATAGAAAAGGAGATTTTTACAGAGTTTTGGTATACAAGTTTCCAGCCTCTCCCTTCTTCTAACAATGCACTTTTATTTATAGAGGAGGGAGATGTTATATAAAATAACTACAAGCTACAGTTGTGTTACATCAAGAAATAAATGTAAAAGACAGTAGAACTTCTACAATCCAGCTGTTGTAAGTTACTTTTTACAGGTTGGGCCCCTCTTATCGGCTGTGGACTAGCATACATATATGTTTGTCTCGTGGTTTTGCTTTGTTGAGCAAGGTGTCCGTCACCTGGAGCTGGGATTCTTAGCTCGGGGTTGCTGTATCAGGTCATTCAGCAAGCTCGAGGTTGTCGCTTGTAATATAGTGAGCTCGTGCAGGATGGTTGGCTGCTTAGTAAGTTAGTCTCACGATGGCCTCATTGTATCACTTTCTAGCTATGAGGGCGGTGGTTCTCGCGGGGTGATTTTAGTGAGCTAAGTAACTTGGCTTTTGCTGGGTTCAGGCTTGTCTCATTCTTCAAAGTTGATTTTTACCCATAACATACGCCTCTTAACTCTCAGTTTGCTTTGTGGACTGGGAGTTATAATTTTTTTAAGGCTTCATTTGCATCCTTAGTCAAAGTCCTTGCTTAACTGTATTATCATTTCAGACTTCTTGTCTGTCTTTTCATTCTGCTTTTGGCCATGCTTTCTTCTATTCATAATTTTTTGTTGTTGGCATGGCATTGCCGTTTGTTTTGAGTCGTTAGATTAAGATAAACCAGATGTCTTCTAGATTCTTCAGTGGACTAAGCTAGTCTTTTTATACCTTGAGGGTCTTCTTCCTTTTTGTTAGAAGAGTTTGATGGAGGAGTCTATTGAGCCCCTTGCACTTTTGATATCTTGGCTTCCGGTGAAGCTTGTTGAGGCATAGATGGCCTGTTACAGAGTGTTTGGAGGCATGGATAGCCTGTTGCATGTGGCTTCGTCGCAGGATCCACCTTGCGGGCTCTTAAGGGGTCTTATACAGGTCTTGAATGACTTCCCCCAGGTCATTGCATGGAATCCAGCATCATCGGTTAGGTTCTTGGTGCCCTTTTAAGTTGCACCAGGTTTGGTCCAAGAGGAATCGTTGATTAGGTATAGGAAGACTACAGGAGCAGAGTTGGTGATCTTCCTGTTGGTGGGAGTTTGCCTCCTTGTATAGCCGGCTCTTCACTTTCTTTCTGGAATGGTAGTATTAGGCTTTCAGGATTTTTGCCTTTGGCTTTTGTATTTCTTCTGATGTAATCTCGCCTCGTCGGGGTTTTTTAGTGTATGAGCTCTTCTGTATAGCTTCTGGAAATTGTATTGGATGCTTCACGCACCACTGCTTGTATATTTCTAATGATTAATGAAATCTCTTTCTGACTAATTGAATGCGTCTTTATGATTTTTCTTTGTTTGATCGCTTTCGGCAAGTAAGAATCAGGTCGCATGCGAGTTGCGACTGATGAGGGCTTGTACATGTTAGTTGTGGATACTTGTGTTGCATGAGAGTTGCAACGAGTTTACTTTGACATCCTTGCGACGTGGTGGATTGGTTGCTTGCTATTCAATTTGAGTGTGTTGTTAAGGTAGGCTTTTGGGCCATCTTACCCTCGATTTTGTTTTGTTGTAGCAAGGTGATAGCTCGTCGCTAAGCAAGATCACATGTCTGTACCATAGCAAACTTGTTGCTCAATGAGGCAGTAAGCTCGTTGCTCAATCTCACAGTAAGCCCATTGCTTAGTGAGGCAGCAAGCTTGTTGCTCAGCCTCACAGCAAGCTTGTGGCTCAATTGCTTAGCCTCACAACAAGCTTGTTGCTCAGCGAGACAGCAATCTTGTTGCTTAGCCTCACGGCAATCTTGTTGGTCAGTAAAATAGCAATCTTGTTGCTCAGTGGTTAGGGGATTTGCACTCTTAGTCCTTATTTGTGGGATATGATTTGCTCTGGATGTATCAATAGGGTAGGCCTCACGTCATCTCACCCCTAGATGAATCCTTGCAATGGAGTGAAAACTTATTGTCTAGGTAGTGCTTTTTGTCCAATCGGCTATAAATTACACTGATTCATACAACTCTGAGATTGTCATTGTTCTCAAGAAAATGTTACAAGATTAGAATATGGTTCTGATGGAGGGCTCCAGCTTTTGACTAGTGATTCGCTGAGCTTGCTGAGCTTACTGCTCTGACGACCTTACCATGTAATCATGTAACCGGCCTCTTCTGATGAGGTCTTCAATGGCATCTTTTAGCACCTGACATTCTAAGGTAGTGTGCCCAGCCTCGTTATGATAACTGCAAAATCTGCTTAGGTCTTTGGACTTGGTGGGGACTTTCATTGGTCTGAGCCTTCTGAAGTCCTCGTTATGTCTTTTTGTAGTAAAGATTTTATGCTGCGTGTCTAATAGGACACTGTAGCTTTCGAAGTGACCTCCAGGTCACTGGGGTTTTGCCTTCTTCGTGAGCTGAGGAGTGGGGTCATGACTATGACTCTCGTCATTCCTCTTTTTGCTTGTAGTGGGACCACTGATGTCTACTTTCTATCTAGGTTCCTCTATTCCAAAGGTTTTTTCCCATCTTATTTGTTTGATAGCTCGCTCATAGAATTTAGTGAGGTTTCGAGCTAGGGACTTGTAGAGGCTTCTGTATAGCTTTTCATCTTTACGAAGTCCTGCCGAGATAACTGTTAGAATATTTTCCTCCGAAGGATTTTTTCCATGGAATTGGCTTCGTGCTTGAATCTGGCTATGTAGTCTTTCAACGATTCGTTCCTATGCTAAAAGGCCATTACGAGATGGCAAGGAGGCACGAGCTGCCTTTTCAGAGCTTGGTATTAGTCAATGAATTTCCTTTGGCATTCTTCCCTAGCTACTAACACTGCAAGCTAGGAGGTGTTTGAACCATGCCCGAGATGTTCCTCCTAATGTGGTCAGAAAGACATGGCATTTCACTAGAGGGTCAGTTGTTTAAAGATCCATTTAGATATTGAACACATCTAGGTGGTCGCTCAGATCACTATTCCTGTCATACAACAAGATCGCGGACACCTTAAGTTTCTATGGGAGAGGCTGCATTTCGATTTTTACAGAAAATGGTGAGCTTTCCTCATGGTGAGGATGGTTGGTTTGAGGTCATGGGCATTCTTCTAGCCATTTAAGACTTTGGAGGACTTCCTCCATTATCAAGTTCTGTGTTTCAGGCTGAGGGGTGGAGCTTTCTGCTCATTGCAAGCCCCCTAGTTGTTGACTGTCACGATCTTCATAGGTTTCCCTCTAAGCCTCTTTATGAAGCTGCTTGAGCTATGCCATGATTTCTTCTTGTCTTTGTGTGCTCTGAACTTGAGCTTGCATTAATACTTTAACAGTTTCAGCTAACTCTCTTACCATATTTTTGAGTGCTGGTTGAAACTGGCTGGGCGTTTGCACCTCTTCAGCTCTAAGGATAGCAGGGTGCTGGTGAGCCCCCATAATGGAGCGTTTGCTGGTTGGAGAACTAGAGTGGTTGAACTCTAAGTAGTTCTTACTCTTGCCATTGATGAGCTGTAATGGACACTTCAGAGAGCAGATGGGTCCCCACAGACGGTGTCAAAATATTGACGTTGGAATTTAGTTCACGCGAAGAGTCCCAAACTCCGGCCAATGGGAGTGAATTCGTGGACCCAAGACTGTCTTCCGAAGTGTGAGAAATTGGGGGGAGAGGAAGAAAGATCAAGCTGGAGAGAGTGAAGTGGTATTTTAACATGGTTCGACTAAATCCGGACGGTACCAGACCCTACGTCCACAACAGAGTTTTTATTAATATATGAAAGGAGATTTTTATAGAGTTTTGGTATACAAGTTTCCAGCCTCCCCCTTCTTCTAACAATGCACTACTATTTATAGAGGAAGGAGGTGTTACATAAAATAATTACAAGCCACAATTGTATTACATCAAGAAATAAATGTGAAAGACAATAAAACTTTTACAATCTAATTATTGCAGGCTACTTTCTATAGGGTGGGCCCCTCTTGTTGGTTGTGGACTAGTATACATATGTGTCTGTCTCGTGGTCTCGCTTTGTCGAGTGGGGTGTCCGTCACCTTGAGCTAGGATTCTCAGCTCGGGGTTGCTGTGTCAGATCATTCAATGAGCTTGAGGTTGTCACTTGTAACATAGCGAGTTCGTATAGGATGGTTGGCTACTTAGCAAGCCGGTCTCGCAATGGCCTCGTTGTGTCACTTTCTAGCGATGAGCGAGGTGGTTCTCACGGGGCGCTCTTAGCAAGCTGAGCAACTTGGCTTCTGCTGGGTTCGGGCTTGTCTCATTCTTGAAAGCTGATTTTTACTCATAACAACAATAAAACTTGTAAGTAAATATCAAATAATTACACTATGAAGATCCATATGGAAAGCAAAGCATAATAATATATAAATATTACTCTCATTGTTGAAAATAATAAAGAGATTTAGTGAATGGAAGTTTGAATTTTTTCAGTTTACAAATAAGGTATGAAAGTTTGAATTTTTTTTAGTTCACAAATTAGGAGCCACTATGGGAATCCTTGATAATTATTTGTTACTAATAAACAGGCATTTTCTTAATATTATAATAACCCTGACACTTACCCTCATTTAAATGTCATTATGCAATGAGTGTTTTCTATTTATCAACAAGGAGAGTGATAAGAGCTTTTAAGGGGCATTTGGTTAGAGAATTTCAAAGGGTAGGTAAGGGAATTAAAAAATGAATTCCCTTATTGAGTGTCTGGTTCACGTGTAGTAGAATTTATTACCATTATTAGACCTTAATGAATTCTCTCCACTTGAAACCTTTCCCTTACCTAAGGTATCAAATTATGTTATCCTTTGGAAACAACAATCCCCTTTCTCTTTCCTTTTCTTACCTCCTAAAGCTCTTACCACCTATTACCACTGCTTACCACCACCTTTTGCCATTAACTATGACCCACCACTACCTATTATTGTTGATCACCACCCACCACTACCTTCTGTTGTTGACTATTACCTACCACTATTACCACTATTAACTGTAGCCCATTACTTCCTATTGTTGTTGACCACCACTCATTGCCATCTTCTATCATTGACTACCATTACTACCATTGATCATTGCCCACTATCAACGTCTGTTGTTAATCACCACCCACCACCACATTCTATTGTAAACCACCATCATCCACCATCGCTTACTGCTGTTGACCACTGACTACCACTACCTACTACCGTTGGTCACCAGATCTATCACCTGCCACTCTTAACCATTGGCTACCATTACCTACTGTTATTGACCATTGTTCACCACCATTTATCACCGTTGACCACCGTTTATTATTGTTGACCATCAGCCACTATTATCTTCCACTGTTGACTACTGCCTATCATCACCACCATCATTAACCATTGCTTACCACTCCTTTCCGCTGTTGACCACCGCCCAATACCACATTTCGCTGTTAACCACTACCATCCACCATTATTTACTACAGTTGACCATTATTTACCATAATCTACTATCATTGGCAATCGTTTACTACTACTTACCACCATTGATCACCAGCCTCCATTACCTATCACTATTGATCATCGCCTACCACCACTTATTGTTGTTGATCATTACCTATCACCATCTATCACAATTGACCACTATCTATTACTATTGACCACTAGCCAACCAAACAGAAGAAAAAGAATTATTAATACTGTGATTTCATTTCCTCACTAAATCAAATAAATTAAAAAATAATTGTTACTATTATTCTTACTTATCCTTATTTGATTCTATTCCCTTTCCATATAGGTTGAACCAAACGCTCTTTTATTTTTTTATTTTTTTCCTTTCCTATTTTAATTCAAATTGTAGATAAAATTTCTAAAGTTTTTTTTAAACTTTTTTCTAATTCAAAATATCTTTTCTTTTATTCATATTGAATGATTTATATATAAGTAAATAATTATATTTATATATAAATAAAATATGTATTAATACATAATTAGTAATGTCTAATTTTGATTTTGTAAATAATGTCTACATAAAATTCTCACTTTTTAAATTTTTACATTATTTTAAATATCAAATACTACACTTAATATTTTATAATTTACATTTTTGAAATTTTTATCAAGTACTTATCATAATTTTAATTAAAATATTTCTAAAACTTCATAAAAAATATTTTTGAAATGCATATTTTTTTAAATATAATATATTAGTTATGACATCTACATATAAATATAGCTAAAAAATAGTTTGAAGGCATGTATAAACTCTTATTGATAAAATAAATAAATTTTTTAACATGAAATAGTTAATTTAAATTTTTATAAAAAAATAATTTATAAATAAATTCACCTAACTAATATATTAAGAAAATATTTTCAAAAGGATGAAAAAAATTCAAATGATAAATTTAGGTAATTTGAAATATTAATATATCAATTTTATCAAATTAAAATAAATATAGTATTCCTTTGTAATTAATATAAATATAATTATATTAATTATATAATTATCTAATAAAAATATAATAATTTTTTACATATACTTAAATATATTATAATTTATAATTTAAATTTGTATAATAAATTACTATAAAATAAACAACGGGTTACAAATCAGTAATCTTATACATTACAATAATTGAAAAGTTGTCAGCATAAAGGCTAAAAAAATAGTGTATTAAAAGCTCAATTCACAATTGAAAAGTAACTAACATATTCATGAGCGAAAATTACGAAGTTTTTACTTTGGTACATATTTGAAAAAGAGTAATCCTATTTGACCCAAAGGAAAGTTCCGCAAATCTGCGTCGACAAACACAAAGCAGTGTGATATCACCATGCGATAGGATCCACTTCTAAGATCAATGACCGAAATGAAAACACAATTTTCGGATCCTATTTTTGGAACACTTTTGTTAGGAGATTTAAAATTTTCCTTCAAAAAAATATATATTAATTTTATAATTTTTATGAAAAATTTTTATATTTTTGATAATTTTTCATTTAAAATTATAATTTTTATATAAAAACGAGAAAAAAAAATTTCATTGACTTTGAAGGATGAATTTGTAATTTTCTTATACTTGATACATATAAGATTTGTCTATATTTATAATTTTTTATGAAAAAACTGTAAAATTTATATAAAAATTTATAATTTTTATGTTCAATTTTTGTATAAACTCAAAAAAAAAAAAAAAAAAAAAAACTTTGAATACATATGAAAGGTTTATTCCCTTAAAAAAAAATTGGAAAATCACTCTGTAGGCAGAGCAATACATGCCCTTCTTGAGAACATTTTAATCAGGTTACCAAAATTGTGTACTGAGCTCAATTCACCGAAAGGGGAAAAAAAATGTTACCATGAGTGAAAGATTTAATGTGTAGAACGTCAATAAATATGAATATGTCTTCAAATTATTGTATAAGTAACGATTTGTCGCAGGCTAAGCTTGGCATGCTGGTTGGGCTGTTCATGTCCAATCAAATTGTCCAGGGTTCAAGCCAGCAGAGAGAGAGAGAGAGGGAGAGAGAGAGAGAGAAGAAAGGCATCACCATGAGATGAGGTCTTTCAAAATATCTTTCTTTTTCAATTTGTCAAGACAAAAGAATAAGCATAAAAATGTGCAATTTACTCAAACTGTTGCTGAATTAATTCAATCCTTAACACCATGTAATGAGGTATTTCAAAACACCTTTCTTTTTTAATTTGTCAAGACTAAAGAATGAGCATAAAAATGTGCAATTTACTCATACTAATAGTGAATCAAATAAAATCCTCAATAGTAACATAAATACGACCATTGTTTAAAAAAAATGTTACACAAAGTAGATGGCTAAAATGGGAAAGAAAATACTATTTCCCTATACGGTTAGTAAAACATGTCTGGCTGAATGAGGAAGTTTTTGTATTGAGGATGCCAGCTCTATTTGAAAAGAGTGAAAGTTCCTAAGTAGAGTAACAACATCTTAGGACTTGAAAATGTGAAGGAGCTCTTTCAAGATGATGGATAAAAAAATTGAGTTAGCAAAAGGCATTCCTAAGAATATGCTTGCTATAGTAGTGATGGGGTGTTTGTAAGGAGATGCATGAGAGCTTGGAATAGGTTGTGTTGTTTTGGGGTTGAGCTAGAGAGAATGAAGAAGCCCTTAGTGATCTCATTTCTGCCTTCTCTCATTGCTATTTGACAACATCTAAATTTATAGTTATTATGATTAAAATTGAAGATGGAGTGATAGACTTGAATGGTCATTTGATGAGGAAGGTTCCTAGTGAATGTAGCTAGTGTGCCTGCATTGAAATTGTTGGAAACTTGGCAGGTTGTAACATTAGCTTACATGTGAGTAGTGTTTGCCATAAAAATTTGTAGCCTCTTCAAGGCAACATATAGGTTAGGAGATTCCTCATGAAAGATTACTCTACTCTTGTAAAACCATATTGTGTAGAAAATAAGGATAAAAGGATATGTAAGCTGGTCATGCAGTTGAGGAAGTGAGTGTCTTTGCAGAATGCAGGTTTTGATCCAATGGACCACATCCAGTGGTTGCAAGTACTCTGATCTCATAGTCAGTGGAGATCCAAACCAAAGCATTTTGGCAAAAGGGTAGAAAATGAATAGATGCTAAAAAGTCTCATTTTAGAGTCCACAAAATGCACAAAGTGAGAGAACCTCAATGCGTTTGTAATGTAGGAATTCTACAATTGGAAGAATGTGATTGTATAGTTTCCAAAGGAAAAACTTTTTTTCTAAGTGGAAGATGCAGCTTCCAAAGCTTGTCCCATAGAAAATCAGTGATTCATGGAGTTAGAGGTTAAGTAAGAAGTTAGTAACCTTTGCAAACTATATATGAGCTAAAGGTAGAAGCAATCCAAGCTAGCCAATCAGGGGTCCCTATAATTGAGATATGGATTTGAGAAATGTGGACAGCTAAATAAGGGGGATATGTTGCATGAAGTTTTTGCACATCCCACTACTTAGATGTTGTGTCAAAGAGGTCACTAACTACTTGTAGGCCTGGAAGTAATGGACTAGATGAGTTTTCCAATAAGGTCCTCGATACTGATAGATTGCCCATTTCCCATTTGTTACTAAAGATGGTGTTAGATCAGGCTAGCATTAGTAATGATCTTTTTTCATCTCTAGGTTGGGTTAGATGGTGTTTGGAAGATGTTTTTTGTAACTCCTTTACCATACTTAGTTGTGAAAGTTTGAGCCAATAAAGAGGCTGGCTGAGAGATAATTCTTCAAACTTGCTTGCATATTAGAGCTTGGTTGAATTCTACCATTCTCTTGAGCCCATAGCTAGTTGAGTGGAAAGCACATCCCAAGATAGTAAGTGGACGACATTTTTGTTTGAATCACCCTTCCACCAAAATTTAATAATAATTTACTCAATCTTTTGCTAGCAATTTTTAGATAACATAGTAGTGGACATTTGGAAAACAGGTATGGATTTTATGGCACTCTTGCTAAGAGCAAGCCTTGCAGCTTGTGATAACATGTTTGGCATTTCATCCTTGTAACTTTCTATAGGTCTTATCATGGGCTTCCTTTTTTATGGTCTTTTTGTCTTGATGCTTATCAATATAAGTGCCTAGATATTTGTTAATGGTGAATACTGATAATAAAATATTTAACTCATTTATTTGTCCTTTTACTTAGCATTTTAAGGTCCAAAATGACTAACTTTCAACTGTGTTAGTGTATATTTATGATTTTGTGTCAATTGGTTCGTTAGAAGAAATTCTGCATAATTTGGCCATTTTGAATAGTTTCTGTAATCTGGTCATAACTTGAGCTACACTTGTTCAATTGATGTGATTCTTATCTTATAAGAAAGCTAAGATATGGCTATACAACTTTCATGAAGACCTCCAAGGTTGAATTGTAACACCCGAAATATTAAGAAAAATAAAAAGGGAAATTGAAATAAAATTTTAAAATTTGAAAGGACTAAACTGAAAAGT
>JANHAO010028858.1:0-10501 GCA_026873985.1 Saraca asoca
TTAAAATTGTATAGGTGGCCGCATGCGGTTGACCAAGAGATGCGTATATAGATAGGGGCGAAGCTGGAGTGTTGGGAATTTCATCTGAGAAACCCAGCTTCATACTTGATTCATAATTATATATGTAGTTTTATTGTTACTTAGTATGCATAGATCGCAGGCTTTTCTATGGACTGCAGTATATACAAGAAAAAGTAGAATGTATGTGATATGTGACTATATTTTTCAGATCAATAATGCTACTCTTACGACTGTCAGATATCTGTTATTATTATCTGTAATTGATTTTGAAAGAAAGAATGCAGACAGAAGAGTAGTATTATTATAGCTTTTAGTTGCTACGGACTGCTCATGCTTTTAAATACTGGTCATTTTCATCAATAGCCCCCGTTTTGGATTACCAACAAAGGCCCTGATTTTCCAACTAATTGCACTGACAGAATGTTATACAAGTATGTTTTATTTTCTTTTTAATCGATTTAAGACTCGAGGAGTATTCTGAGAGCGTTTTTGAGGATTTTTGCAATTATGCTATTAAAACTGAGATTGTTGATAAATTGAAGTTTTTGATAGTTTGGCATCATTAGCTATAAAAGGATTATCTTTTGAAATGATGTTGGACTTGCTTCAGTCGAAGAGAAAGTGGTCAAACTTACAATTAAAGAAATTCCTTTGACCATCATATTTTTACCCTTGACGGCCTGCGTTTCGTAAAGAAAATTACAGGTGTATTTGATTACTGTTTTAAAAATAATTTTTGCTTTTATGTTTTTAAAAATAAAAACTTTCTTTGAATAATTGTTTTTCATTGATTTTTAAAAATTATAATTTGAAAAGCGTGTTTTAAAACAGAAAAAAAAAAACAATTTTGAGATGTGTTTTTGGGACTGTCTGGGAAGTTATTTTTTTGTTTTCAAAAATAATTTTTTTATTTTATAAAAATAAAAAAATTTGTTTGGTAATCTGTTTTCAAAAATTATTTTTTAAAAGTGTAACTAAAAAAATAGTTTTCAAGAAACACCAAAATGATATTTTTTGTATAGAACTGTTTTTAGATTTTTTTTCAAAAATAAGAAGAATATCTGTTTTCATTAATGAAAAAGTTGTAAATAATATTAAATGTATTTTTTTTTCATTTTCAAAAATAAAGAAAACACTTATTTTCAAAATTTACATCTAAATAAATTTTTTATTTTTTTTTTTTAAAAAATAATTTTTAAAAAATAATAAAAAAATACCTAAAATACTAACAAACCCTTTGTTTTTTTTGTTTCTCAAACAGTCAGTCCAAAAAGAAAAAAAGCAAAAAGGCTTCTTATTAATAGTATTATTGTACTTAAAACTGTTTTAAAAATAATTTTGTCAAATATTTTTTTTTATTTCTTTTGTTTTTAAACTTATTCTACAAAATTGTTTTAAAAAAAACAAGTAAACCAATACGCAAACAAACACACCCTAAATTAGCTGCAAAGCTTTCTCTTTTTCATTGCGGGGGGCTACAATGAAAAGATGAAAATGCTATGCTATTTGTAATTGAACTTATTCCATTGTCCTTATCTTTTTAACTCTACCGAGAAAAAATTGGTTTCTTTCTCATAAAATATTGGACAATAAAACTTATAAAAATAAATAATTGGCTTTGCTTATTGGTAAATTTTTGGGCTAACATGCAAGTGTTGATATTCCAAAGAAGAATTCTAGCAATAAAACCATTACGAAGATTAGTGGTGTAATTAAGTTAAAGTTACATATTTTCAGTTAAAAAAAAAAAAATCCAAGTTGATTGGAGATCTAACTCCAAATTTGAGTATGAACTGTCATACTTGTAGCCTGGTAAGCGCTTCCCCCCGGTGAAACATCAAGGCATGCATATTTCTTTGTAAACCTAAGAATATCTGCTGCTATATTTACTTTAATAGTGCATGCATCAATCTTAAACTAGAGTTTTACATGAAACTTTTTAATACATTAATAGGGTATCAAGTAATATTAACTATTTAAACTTGAGTTTAGAGTGAATTATTTTAAACTTATGTAATAGTCCTTTAAAATATACTTTAAAAATGTATAGTTGTCTAATTTTTGCATGGTGGCTTTAGAAACATTTAATTTGTTTAACATCAAAACAAGTGGAAAGAATTTAAGGACTTCTACTTTAGACATATCAAACAAGTGGTAGGACACTAAAATCAAGTATGCAAGTCTAAATCATATTTGAGTAATGTTTTTTTTTTATACATATATGATTGAATAATATTATACTCATCTATTTTTAATTATAAATTGTTACTTAGTACTTATACATTTTTAGTATTTGAGTACAACGTATTGTACTTATTCACTTATATTCACAAGTCATTAAACTATGTTCTATCATTTTCCACCACGTTTTAGGCTGCCTAAATGCAATTCACCAAGCCATTTTGACCTTGACGCTATTTAGCCAAACACAATTATTTGAACTCATTCTTGGTCTGTCTTTCTACAAATGATATTAGGATCTGAACAAGGAAGAAGAAGCATTGCTCGGACAGGCTGAAATATGGAACTACATGACATGCTTCACTAACTCAGTGGCCCTCAAAGTTGCTGTGGAGCTCCGCATAGCCGAAATCATAGACCATCACGGCCAACAAATCACCTTGCAGAAAATCATCGACAACATCGCCGATGCACCCTCCCCAGATATCTCCTTGCTCCAGAGTCATGAGAGTTCTTGTTCACAAAAAGATCTTCTCCCAACAAAAATCTGCAGACGGCCAAACCCTTTACGGCTTAACCCGAGCTTCGAAGTGGCTCTTACGTGACACAAAGATGACCTTAGCTCCCCTGGTGCTCTTGGAGATCGACCCTTTACATTTGAACCCATATCACTACATCATTGACATAATCAGAGAAGGTACCAAGAATGGTAATGCCTTCTTCAGGTGCCATGGCCACGATCAATTCGACTTGACCGGTTTGGATCCGAATTACAACCGTTTGTTCAATGAGGGCATGGCATGCACTGCTAGGGTTGTGTCCAAGGCTGTGATCGAAGAATACAGAGATGAGTTCAACAAGATTCTTTGGTTGATGTTGGAGGTGGTACTGGAGGATCGCTTTCTGAAATTGTTGGGGCTTTCCCTCACCTCAAAGCTATCAACTTTGATTTGCCTCATGTGGTTTCTACGGCACCTCCTTATGATGGAATCACCCATGTTGGCGGTGACATGTTTGTGTCCGTTCCTAGTGCTGATGCTGTTTACATGAAGGTGTCAAATTTTGAACATATTCTTTTGCTTTGAATTTCAATATAAAAAAAAATTGATTTGCACATTTACAATCACTCATAACTGATTCACATTATTTAAGTGTAAGTCATTTAAAAATAGTGCTAGACGTTACTTCTTTATACACTTTATGTCTTCTATGTTTAGAGCATACAGATGAATTTTTGAAAAATATGGCCACTAATTTTGTTGAAGTTAAAAAGTGGCAACATATAACATTATATCTCATTAATATCTGTGTTTTCTGAGCGTTGATAAACTCAGGGAGATCCTTTACATCCAGAGGAAACTCCAACCAAAGTGGTAGTGCACTAGACTATTTATAAGCAAGGCTATCCTACCTTGTGTCCCTAGAAGTTTCTTATATTTGTTCACCTTTTACATGATATTTACATCAAATATTAAGGAAACTATTATTTTCTGATTTCATAAAACCTAGCTTCTCTTTTGTCTTTTATTTAGATTATTTACACACTCATTTAACACGTATACAACATATTGTCTTTCTCATTCTTTTATTTAGATTTGTCTAAGATTATATTCAAATAAGAGCAGTCCTAAATCCATGCTACTATTAAATTGCAGCCTCGCCAAGTAGATAGTATTTAAGTCTTGCATAGGTGATCTACAAACACAATTGTTTCTTTTTTTCTCTTTATTTTTGCTTCTTGAATTTGATGTCATGTCTAGGATGAATTAGTATTTTCCTTTAAGTAAATTAGAATAATAAAAAATTTACATATGTTTTACCATTTGATATGTGAGAACTGTACATGTGCATATTATAATGTGTGAAATTAGTATTTTCTAAGAAATTATTGTTCTTTGCCTCCAAACCCCTTTTTTACTGAAATCTCTTGCATGAAAGTGGATAAATATTTCTTATTCTTCATTGTTTAAGCCAACTTCAATTCTTCAATAAGGAGTTATATGGACATATACTTAGCTTCACAAACTTGTCTTTTATAACGTCTGCAGTGGATTCTGCATGACTGGAGTGACCAACACTGCATCAAGATACTGAAGAACTGCAGGAAGGCAATCCCAAAGACAGGAAAGGTGATCATTTTGGACCACGTTCTGCAGCCTGAAGGAAATGGCCTATTTGATGACACAGGCTTCGCCTTTGACATGGTGTTGCTTGCTCACAACGCTGGTGGCAAGGAAAGGACAGAGGAAGACTGGAAATGGCTCTTTGCAGAAACTGGATTCCCACGTTACAACATCATCAAAATCAAAGCTTTGCTTTCCATGATTCAGGCCTATCCCAACTAATTAAGGTCACTTTAGGTTTGCCTTAGCTTTTTTGGTGTATCAGTATAGTGTAATAGATTTGTTTTTCTTTTCATACTTTCTATTGTGCTGATTTTCTTTTTGTTATGCAGCTAGGCATAGTTAGTTTCTCTCTATTTTGTTGAGTTTTACTTCACATTTTTAACATGAAAGCAGAGTCCTCTGTTATATAAGCTTTTGTAATCCATTCTGATGATAATATAGCAGTATATTTAGAATGTGTTAATTTTCCATTCTCAATATGGTATCAGAGCTCTATCCTTCTACTAGTTCCTTATGGTGATGATGGCACGGGGTGGGTAGAACAATAACAATAACAGGTTCCAGCCTATCACACCTCCTTCTTTATCCACCAGTTCCATGGCTTCACCTGAGTCTCTTGATAACAATTGGAATCCATATTTCCCACAGAATGGTGACCATCGAGGTCTCGCTCTTGTTTCACATCCTCTTATCAGCCCCAACTATAATGCATGGAGCCATGCCATGCTCATGGCCTTAAATGCCAAGAATAAGGTTGGTTTTGTTGACAGGTCAATTCCGAAGCCATCATCTATAGATCCTCTTGCTGGTGCTTTGTCCTATTGCAACAACATGGTTACATCGTGGATTGTTAATGCCACTTCAAAGGAAATAGCAGATAGTCTGCTCTATTTGGACAGTGCACAAGTTGTTTGGTCTGATTTATATGATCGATTCCAACAAAGTAATGCTCCATGGATTTTCCAAATTAAATAGTAGCTTCACATACTAGCTCAAGGATCTTTCGACCTCAATAGTTATTATACAAGGTTGAAAATTCTTTAGGATGAACTTAAACATTTTCAGCCCGTTCTTGATTGTACTTGCGACGGTATGAAAGCTTGGATAGAATTCCAAGAACAAGAATATCTGATGTAGTTTTTGATGGGTCTAAATGAATCATATCATGCAATATGAGGTCAGATCTTGATGCTTGATCCCTTACCTCCAGTAGCTAAAGCCTTCAATTTAGTTGTTCAGGAAGAACGACAACGAACTATTATATCTAGATCTTCATCGGCGCTAGCTGAATCAATGGCATTTCACATGTCTGCAGCTCCTCCTTCTATTGCTGCAGTTTCATCTTAGGGCAAGCCCAAGCGTGATTGACCACAGTGTTCTCATTGTGGACTTCTAGGACATACAGTAGATCATTGCTACAAAGTCCATGGATATCCACCCAATTATAAGCCAAAATCAAAATCTCAATCTAATTCCTCAATAGCAGCGAGCTCTAATCCCTCAATAGCAACGAGCTCTAATTCCCCTTCTGCAGCCACGAGCTTCGCTTTGCCATAGAACACTTTGCTGATCTCTTTGTCGAACAATCAGGTATAGCAACTCATTACCTACCTCAGCTTGTAGCTAACTTATAATACCACTCTTGAGATTTGATTTACTGCTGACCCTTCAATCTCGAATGTTTATGGTAATTCCTTTTCTGCTCTTTCAGTTTCTCACCATCTTATTCCTCCTGACGCTTGGGCGATCGACATAGGTGTTACACACCACGTTTGCTATAATTTATCTATTTTCTCACACTCCAATTTAGTTCACAACACTTCTATTACTTTACCCAATGGTGAAACTATTATTATTGATAGAATAGGATTTGTGGCATTATCTGATACTTTGATTCTGCATAATGTGCTTTTTGTTCCTCATTTGGTTTTAATCTTCTTGATGTTAGCTCTCTCACACTTAGTCATAATTGTCTTGTTGATTTCATTTCTACTCTGTATGTGATTCAAGACCTCACTCAAGGCTTGATGATTGGGAAGGGTAGGAGAAAAAAGAATTTATATTTTCTAGACTTAGGCACTGTTACTTGTAATTCGTTTCTTTCAAACACTGAAATGACAAAAAGTAATATATGGCATTTTAGACTTGGCCACCCATCTCATGTAAAAATTCAACTCCTTCATAATGAATTACAACCTTCTAGTTCTCTATCTCATTTATCTTCACATTGCAAAGTTTGTCATTTAGCTAAATAGAAACGTCTGCCTTTCACTTCTCATAATAACATGTCTGCCAATATCTTTTATTTAATTCACATGGATATCTAAGGTCCTTTTCATATTAATACAACAGCTAGTCACAAGTATTTTCTCACTCTTGTTGATGATTGTTCACAAGTTACTTGGGTTTGTTTACTTCAAAACAAATCAGATGTTCTTACCATATTCTCAAAATTTTTTACTTTGATTTCTAATCAATACAATGTTACAATTAAATCTGTTCAATCGGACAATGCACCAGAATTGGCTTTTCATGATTTTTTTTCTGATCCAATGGCATTATTCCTTTCCACTCTTGTGCTGTGACACCCAAACAAAATTCGATTGTTGAACACAAATATCAGCATATACTTAATGTAGCATATGTTCTGTTCTTTCAGTCTTCTGTTCTTCTTTGTTATTAGGGGGATTGTGTCTTAACAGTAGTCTACTTGATTAATCATAAACCCTTACCTTTATTGTCTAGCAAATGTCCTTTTGAGTTATTGCACAACAAAAGCCCACTTATGCACATCTTTGCACTTTTGGCTGTCTATGTTGTGCTTCCACACTTCCTAGTCATCGCACCAAATTCATTGCCAGATATCGTGCCTCTATTTTTCTTGGTTATCCTATGGGTTATAAAGGATATAAATTACTTGATCTTGAAAGTAACAAAATATTCATCTCTAGGCATGTTTAGTTTCATGAAACTATTTTTCCGTTTGCTAATTCAGATATTACTGGTGATTCACTTAATATTTTTGATGATCATGTTTTGCCTCGATCTATTCCATCTTCTTTTGAGCTTTCTACTCATATTCCAATCCCACCTTCTACACCTGGTTTTGGACCTAATCTTGCATCACCTGATCATCCAGTCACTTGTCCAGAGCGTATTTCTAAAGCACCTATATACTTGTTAGACTATCATTGCTATTTGGCAGCCAATCAATCCAACCCCTCACTAACTTCCTGTGTTTATCCCATATCTTCTTTCCTTAGCTACTAGAAACTTTCCCATGCTCATCGTAACTTTACCTTAGCCATTACTACTGAATCTAAACCTTACAGTTTTGCCTAAGCAATTGAATCTTAAGAGTGCTGTCATGCTATAAATGTTGAGCTGGCAGCTTTGGAAAGCAATGGGACCTGGTCTATTGTTTCCCTCCTTCCTGAGAAGCATCCAGTTAGCTATAAATGAGAATATAAAATTAAATTTCAAGCTGATGGAATAGTGGAGCACCATAAAGCTTGACTTGTTACTAAAGGATATATACAACAAGAAAGTATTGACTTCTTAGATACTTTTTCTCTAGTTACAAAGCTTGTAACTATTAAAGTTTTATTTTCCCTGGCTATAGTCGATGGCTAGTTTCATACTCAACTTGATGTCACTAATGATTTTCTTCATAGTGACCTTATTGAAGAAGTTTATATGACAATTCCTCCTAGTTATACTCATTGGAAGGGGAGCATCTTCCCCTTAATGCTATCTGCAAGTTACCTAAGTCCATTTATGGCCTTAAACAAGCATCTCGTCAGTGGTTTCACAAATTCTCAAGTGTCCTTATCACATAAGGTTTTAAAAAATTAGCTAGTGATCATCCTCTCTTTACCAAACAGCATGGTAACTCTTTCTTGACTCTCTTGGTATATGTTGATGATATTATCATTGCAAGTAATGATCAGGCTACTGTAATTTAAAATCAATCCTTAATTTTAAGTTCAAGATGAAAGATTTAGGATCTCTAAAGTATTTCTTAGGTCTAGAAATTGCAAGATCAACAACAAGGATCTCCATTTACCAACAAAAATATGCTTTAGAGTTACTATCTAAGACTAGCTATCTAAGTTGCAAACCAGTTCCTGTTCTAATGGAACCTATTCTAAAACTTTCTCAAGAAGATAGTGATTTAATTCCAGATCCTACAAGCTACAAATGATTAATTGGCAAACTTCTGTATCTCACAATTACTCAGCCTGATATCACATATTTAATAAATAGACTCAGTTAGTCTTTGGCAGCTCCACAAGCTCCACATCTGGCTGCAGCGCTTCATGTCTTGTAGTATATCAAAGGTACTCCAGGTCAGGGAATCTTCTTTCCCTCAGATCCAATAATACAACTAAAGGCATTTGTAGATTTAGATTGGACAACATGTCCTGACACATGTTAGTCTGTTTCTAGCTTCTGTGTATGTCTTGGTTCTTCTCTAGTTTCTTAGAAATCAAAAAAGCAACAGATTGTATCTCGATCATCAGTTGAAGCCAAAATAGAGCTATGGCCAACACGACTTGTGAGCTTGTTTGGTTATTGTCTTTACTTAAAGATTTAGGAGTCTCTCATCTTGGCCCAACTTTACTATTTTGTGACAATCAGGTTGCTGTACATATTGCTGCCAATCTTGTCTATCATGAACGAACCAAGCATATTGAATTTGATTGCCACATTGTACAAGAGAAAATACAAGCAAGCATGCTCAAAACCCTACATGTTGGAACACAAAACCAACTAGCTGATATCTTCACCAAAGCTTTCATTCCACTCAATTTCATGCTATTTTAAGCAAGATGGGTATTCAAAATCTATATGCTCCATCTCGAGGGGGAGTTTTAGCATTCTTGGTGTATTAGTATAGTATAACAGATTTGTTTTTTTTTTTTTCATATTTTTTGTTGTGCTGATTTACTTTCTATTATGTAGGTAGGCATAGTTAGTTTCTTTCTGTTTTGCTGAGCTATACTTCATATTTTTAGCATGAAAACAGAGTCTTCTGCTATATAAGCTTATGCAATCTATTTCGATGATAATATAGCAATATATTCATAATGTGTTAATTTTTTATTCTTAATAGTTTGTGTGACCTACAGCCATGCACTTGGCTTTATGTGGCCGGCCTTTGGGTGTTATGTAGTGACGTTTTCTGTGTAAACAGGAATTGAATAAAAAGACCCAGCAGTAGCCTAGATTTTGGGCCCTCTGTCTTCTGTTTTGTCGGCCGAATACTGTGTGATTGTAAAGAACCTTTTGCTGTTAATGAATAACGATTGGTGTGATTTGGATATAATATATCCCTATTTTCGATCTCAGTTTCTATGTGCTTTTTCATTGCATCAAAGGGACTCTTAACATCCTAGCTATTACCTAGGATCAATTAAAAGCCAAGATGAAATAAATATCCAACAATACAAAAATGGCTACAAGAAGAAAAATTCTTGCATGGATCTTGTTCCTGACTTACAAAAAAGAATAAATACAATAATAAATATAAATTTTATATTTCTTATTTAATGTATTGTTTATTTCTCTGTTAAGTCTACAATAAATAAAGTTTACATAAAAATTTCTTTCTCTGAGATCTACCAGAAGTGACAAAATCATCTCCCAAAAACAAACAAACATAAAGAAACTTAGTTAACATGAAGCGCATAGGGTTGGATTCTTTGAGCTGGTGGCGGTGCTCAATCAGCAGGAAACATCATGGCTTTTGAAAGTGACTAGGAGCCATTAGCCATATATATAATACTTAAATGGAAGGCACCAAAGGGTTCAAGCTTCAAAATGACCCCAACTAATTTCTAATTGTGTAAACCCTAACAGAAAAAGCAAACATTGCTCAAAAAGAAAAATATATAAATTATAAACAACAATAGAGTTGATAAATAAATAGAATCGCACATTTTTCACGATCATGGGTTCACCAACGGTGGTCGAAATATTCATAAAAGAAAAAAATTATTATAACATTGTCTTACAAATTTGTTTTGTATTTTAGTTGCTACTATTCTAAACCCATAAAGTTGATAAAAAATTATTTAACAAATTAATAAATCAAATGAAATATTAAATCATTATATATTATATATGTGATACAATTTCTTTGCAACAACACCTCCATTCAACATTTTTAT
>JANHAO010028859.1:0-10501 GCA_026873985.1 Saraca asoca
AAAATAGAAGAAAGAAATCAAGATTAAAGAACAAAACATGCAAAAAAGCAAAATAAACAGATGAATGCAAAGAAAATAGAAGAAGATGAAGATGAATAAAAACAAGAACTTATAAATTAATAATTCAAAACATCAAAATCTAAAAACAAGAAAACTTTAAAAGAACTAAAAACAAGAAAGCCTAAAACAAGAGAAAAGAGAGAACTAGCATAAACCTTAAACTAGGATTCTAAACTATGAGATGGGATGTGTGGAATGGGTTACAAGGAATCCTATTTATAGCCTTTTTTCACGTTCACCACGGCTGGGCTTCATAACAAGGGCTAGGTGTGCTTTAGGAGATTTGAATTTATCAGTTTGGTCACGTCAGCACGCAACACAACCTGGTCATGTTCTATAACACGACCGTGTTATGTGTAATTCCTTCACAAAATCTTCTTCAGCTTTTAGACAGACTCAAGCACGACCTGGCCGTGTTCCAGAGCACTGCCGTGCTCTATGCCTGATCTCCAATTTCTTCATGATTTGCTTCTGAACTCCTTATAGCACCTAACACGGCTAGGGTGTGTTCCATGGCACGACCGTGCTTGGTGATTTTTTTTTTCATATTTTCCTTGATTTTTGCTTGTTTCTTTCTTGTATTCTTCTTCCATCCTTTCCTTGATTCCAAATGCATCTTCATTCTTCAAGTTTCCTTCCTCTTTCAACCATTTTCTTCCTCCTATATAAGAAATACAAACCAAAAGCAGTATCTCGAACAAAATATAAAATCAAAGTAAAAACACTAAGAAAAATACAAAGTACCATCACTAAATTAGACCAAAACTATCTCATTTTCATCCACTTTTTCCCATTTATCAAATGGCCATTCTAAGCTAAGAGTTTATTGATATTGATTGGCTGAGACTCTTGCTATCAAATGAACCTTCTAAAATTTTTCTTGAGTGACCAAAATTTGAAAGGTTCAATTTACCTTTGATTTTTCTAGCACTAGCATAAGATCTTTTCCCTTCATATTTGAGACTTTAATGTTAAGGCTCTCAATGTACTTTGTCAAAACTCTCCTTCTTTCATCATTTGTGATAAGAAGCACCACTAGGATCTGTTGGGCTTGGGTAAATGGCCACGACGTAATACAAAATGTTGAGATGTGCTTAAAGGATGTTCTTATTTAGTTGAAGCCATTTCAAATTCAGACATGATAAATGTTATATTGAAGTTGAAGCAAGTTCCCTTTTCACCTCGCCCTTTATCTACTATTCTTATATCTCCACCCATGAGCCACACCTAAAGCGCAAACCAATCACATATAAGTAAACTTAAGAACAAATGCAATTTTTGTAGTGTGCAAAAAGCAAGAGTTGAACATTTTGATTTTAATAGACTAGACACTCTATCAATAGATAATGCAACTGTTAGTATCAAACACACACATGTAAGCATCTATATTTAGTATTTGCAAACTTTATTTTTTGAAAGTCATGCAAAGCTTATTTCATAATTTTTATAATGACAATATCAATGTAAAATTAATGGATTTAAGAGATTTGAAATTTATAATAGTATCATGATTATTATCTTACCAAAGATTGAACAATGCCAAGTCCCAAGTCTGTGCCTTCTTGTCTAGGAGATGATCCTTTAATCTAAAAAAAATTTTCAAAGACAGATTTTTGTAAATCTTTAGGGATGCCTTTCCCAATGTCATCCACCTCAATTACAAAGTCTTTGAGATTAGGGTCTTGATGAGCTGCATGGATGGCATTCAAGTTATTGAAATCTTCCTTATTCTTGACCCTTATCTTTATCAAACACTTCACTAAAACACGGTATTGAAAGTTATAATGGCATTCTCAAAACTATGTTTCTTGAGAATTGTATGCGTTGTGATATGGCCATTAGATGTAAACTTGATAGTGTTACTTAATAAATTCCGCAATATTTGCTTAAGCTTGACTTTGTCTCCTTTGACTATGCAACGCTCCATAACTGAGCCATCAAAAGGATCAAAAACAAGATCCACTCCTTTGCTCATAGCTGCCTGCTAAAACATGTCTACCCCTTCCTCAATAAGTTAAGCCAAATTGAATTCTTCTTCTTAAAGCTCTATTATTTCAGCTTCAATTTTATTGAAGTCTAGCATTAAATTTAATATACCTGAACCAAAATATATATATATAAGACACACTTGAATCTTAATACCATAAGTTTCACAAAGAGATAGTCCTCATTTGATCAATCAAACAAAGTAGAAAAGAGAAATGATAACACACTTATCAAACACAATGCACACACAGTTAATGTTTTGCATCTCTCAATAGAAAATTGTTGACTAAATTATTATTTGTTTATGATATTCCATTAGTGAAACGGAAGTAAAACAAATTTGTCAATAGAAATAATTTTTTATTACTTTTATAATTATACTAAGTATGATTTCCAAAATTTACATAAAATACAATTACTTAGTGGTTTTTTTTTTAATTTTTGTAAATAAATTAAAAATATTAATAATTTGAAACAAGTATATAAATTAAAAGATAAAAAAGTGATTAATAAACAAAAGAGAAAGAAAGAAAGAAAGAAAGAGAGCACTTACCAAATTGAGATCATCTATCCCAACTTAAATCTTTGTCAAATTAGAAATTAATATAGAGTTTCTCCTAACATTATCTTGACAAAGTTTTGTCAAAGTAAAAACAGCACCTAATGAAGCACGTACATCATAATTTGCCCTATTGATTGTTGTTATTTTGTTCATACTCTTTCTCTCAGCTTGTTTAGTTGCATCCTTTTGCTTAACAAGTGCTGCACATAAGAACACTTCTTTTATTATTGTTCTTATTATAAAGAAAAAAAGAAAATACAAATATAGATTGCTATAAAAACAAACAAGACAATAAGTAGCCTAAATGACAGCTTGTTATTTTTATGCACTAAGCTTGCCACTCCTTTTTTCTGTACAGGCCAATACATGTACCTGACAATAGGGCCAAAAAAATAAATAATAGAAGATATTAGTTATATTTATATCAATGTATAAACTTTCACTTATAAATGTATAATTTGAATAAATTAAATTAGAGTAAATTAGATTAAAGAATATTGAATGTAACGTTGTAAAGTGAAATAATGAGTATAGCTTTTTATAAAAAAAATTAATCAAAATATCTTCTTTTGATCTGGATAAAGAAAAAAATAAAGTTATGATATATTCTTTTTTTCACTCACTCTTTCATTCACATTCTCTCACATTTACAGCATGGATTTGTTGTGGATAACACTGAACATGTGAGAAAGTAAGAGAGTGAAAGAGTGGATTTGTTATGAATATTTTTGGAATCATGTAAATGGACTGATTAAAGGCCTAATGGACTAGCTTGGTTGAGAAGGGCTTCGCCCATTCTAGAGTGAGGTTAGGTGATCTTATGCATAAGTACAAAATGCCAAAGTCTAGCTTGCAGCCAGCACATATTTTCAACTAACAGATCAGTCTTCAAAAATTGACAGTAAGTTGCCTAACATTTATTGCTCGATGCAATGGAAAAGATAGACCTATAATTTTTCAAATTACATTTGTAATCCTCTATTTCTATAAATGAGGGAAAAAAATCCTTTGATAAAAAAGGACCCCGACATTCTCTATAAACACACTTTCAAAAATAACACTACCGTGCATGTAGGAGTCATTAGACTTTAGCTGAACCACGTTAAAAAAACTTCTGATGTCTCCTTTTCCTATTCTTCTTCTTCCCCATTCTTCCTCTCTTACTCCCTCTCTCTTTCACTCTAACCAGAGTATAGTTTGGGGTTCATTGAACTTACTGGTTGGTTGAACTCGGTTACTACACTTTCTTAGTCAATTAGATTTCACCGTCAACAAGATTAAAATGTTGTAGGTTTTAGTTGTGTTAACAATGTCTTAATACACGTCAAAAATAAAAGTGTCATTTGAATACAAATTCACTAAAAGTAATATTATAAACAAAATCATGCCACATGTACTCCAAAAATATCGACAATAGAGCAAGAAAACAAGTGCTTGTTTCTCCCAAGTTTAGCATAAAAATATGTTGATTCACCATTTTTAGATTGACAAGAGATATTTCTAATAGTACTTTACAAGTCCTCTATTGGGATTCACCACTTGTATTGTAACACTCTGATTTTTCACCATCATTCTTGTATTTGAAAGCTTAGGTTTTATAACCATATATCTATTCACTGTAACCAGCAAAACCCCCCATCATAAAAATCCAATGCTACAAATTGGTTCACAATTACTTTTGTTGGTAGACAAGGGAAAATTACTCCTTTGCCATTTACTAGTGTTGTAGTGAGAAATAGACTCTTTGTCATAATAGCTTCCAATAACATGTGAATCAAAATAAATTTATAAAAGAAGTTACTTTAATAAATCCTAAATATTTTTTTGTAAAAAATGGATCATAAATCTTTTTTATAAGTTTTTTCTAAAAAAAATTTGAGGTCTTAAATTATTGGTACTAAATATGTACTTCATTTGATCAACAATGTATGCTTATGAGTTTTTTCTTTTTTATTTCACTGATGGTGAGGAGGAAAATATCGGATTTAATACTCTTTTAAGATTTAGGAAATATAATTTTCTTTAACTTTTTGAAGTGTTTTATAACTTAATTATTATTATCTTAACTATAAGATAATTTCTATAATTCCATTTTCTTTAAAAAAATCTACAACGAATGTGATAATTATCACATTAGTCTTGTAGTAATTATCTTGTATCATTTCAATTTAAATGATGCAAGATAATAGCTAGGTTTAAATCTTAAAGATGATATAAGATAATAACTACTAAAGAATTAGTTGAAGATTTTTTTTTTTGGATAATTTATTGAATAATTCTAATTTAATGTGTGTAATATAATATATATTATAACATATATGATATCAATATCAGCTTGCAACATTTATATTATTTTTACTTATGTTATTTAATTTGTGCTATTCGATGTCACAGGAACTACTATTAACTCCTACAATGAATCCACATTTATCACAAATATCTTACTTAGGATCCAATGGACAATAATTTTCAATTTGTAGTAACAATGATAACAAACTTGCATTATTTTCCAATTGTTCTACAAAATGGTATAGCAACTAGTGAATTGGAACATAGGAAAATTATATGGAAAACCAGAATTGATCATTTTGAATTCAAGTTCTATAGAGACTGTAAATACAAATTGGTTTCAAGAATCCTTAAATAATCCAAGTGGTTTTTCATGGGTAGGAAAAGGTTGGATGAATGACAAAGAGAGTCTATTTCTCATTGCAGCACCAGTAAATGGTAAAGGAGTAATTTCTCTTAATCTACTAGCAAAACTAATTGTGGACCAATTTGCAGCATCAGATTTTTATGGTGAGGGATTGCTAGCTACAGTAAATGGGTATGTGGTTATAAAACCTAAGCTTCCAAATACAAGAATAGTGGCAGAAAATCAGAGTATTGCAATACAAGTGGTGAATCCAAATAGAGGACTTGTGAGTATTGTTGGAAATTTCTCTTGTCAATCTAATGATAGTGAATCAACACCTTTTTATGTTAAACTTGGGGGAAAAAAGTACTTGTTTTCTTGCTCTACTATGGACATTTTTGGAGTCCACATGGTATGATTTTGCGTATAGTATTACTTTCAGTGAATTTGTATTCAAATGACACTTTTATTTTTAACGTATATTGGGAAATTGTTAACACAATTAAAACCTACAGCTTTTATCCACTCTTTCACTCTCTTACTTTACATTCTCATATGTTCAGTGCTATCCACAATGAATTCATATTGTAAATGTGAGAGGAAGTGAATGAAATAGTGAATGAAAAAATGAATGTAACATGACTTTATTTTTCTCTTTATCCAAATCAAAAGAAGATATTTTGAGTAGATTTTTTTTTTATCAAAAGCTACTCTCTTTTTTTCTCTTTATAACATTACATTCAATATTTTTTAATTTAATTTACACTAATCTCATTTATTCAAATTATGCATTTATGAGTGAAAGTTTATATATAAATATAAATATAACTAATATCTTCTATTGTTTCTTTTTTTTGGCCTAATTGTTAGGTGTATGTATTGTTCTATACAAAAAGAGGAGTACCAAGCTTAGTGCATAAAAATAGCAAGCTATCATTTGTTCTACTTATTGTCTTGTTTGTTTTTATAGCAATCTCTATTTGCATTTTCTTGTTTTTTAAATAAAAGCAACAAGAAGAGTAGTGTTCTTATGTCCAACACTTGTTGAGCAAAAAGATGCAACTAAACAAGCTGAGAGAAAGAGTATGAACAAAACAACAGTATTCAAGAGGGAAAAATGATATACGTGCTTCATTGGGTACTATTTCTACAATATTGGCAAATTTGTTTTATTTTCATTTTACTAAAGGAATATCATAAAAAATAATAATTTAATTAGCAATTTTCTATTAAAAGATGCTAAACATTGACCGTGTGCATTGTGTGCTTAGTAAATGTACTATCATTTCTCTTTTCTACTCTGTTTGACTGATCAAATAAGAACTATCTCATAGTGAAACTAATGGTATTAAGATTCAAGTGTGTGTCTTTTTTCTTTTTTTTATTTTGGTTCTAGCATATTAAATTTATACTAGACTTTAGTAAAATTTAAGCTGGAAAAATAGAGCTTGAAAAAGAAGAATTCAATTTGGCTCAGCTCATTGAGAAAGTGGTAGACATGTTTATCAGGAGACCATATGCAAAAGTGTGGATCTTGATCCTTCTGATGGCTCAATTATGAAGTGTTGCATTGTCAGAAGAGACAAAGTCAAGTTTAAGCAAATATTGTAGAATTTACTAAGTAATGCTGTCAAGTTCACATTTGAGGGCCACATCACAGTGCGTGCAATGCTCAAGAAATTTAGTTTTGAGAATGCCATAGTAGCTTCCAATACCAGTGTTTTGGTGAAATGTTTGACAAAGGTATAAGTCAAGAATAAGGAAGATTTCAATAACTTGAATGCCCTTCATGTAGCTCATCAAGACCCTGATCTCATAGGCGTTATATCATTGAGGTGGATGACACTGGGAAAGGCATCCCTAAAGATTTGTAAATTTATCTTTGAAAAAAAATTTTCAGGTTAAAGGATCATATCCTAGATAAGAAGGCATCCTTTGGTAAGATGACAATCATGATACTGTTATAAATTTCAAATCTCCTAAATCCACCAATTTTACGTTGATATTGTCATTAGCATAATTATGAAGTTGCTCTACATGAGTTTTAGAAAATAGACTTTGCAAATACTAAATATGGATGCTTACACATGTGTGTTTGATACTAAAAGTTGCATGATCTATTGATAGAGTGTTTGGTCTATTAATATCGGAATGTTTGACTCGTGCCTATTGCACACTACAAAAATTGCGTTTGTTCTTAGATTTACTTTTTTTTTTATTGGTCTGTGCTTTAGGTACAGCTCATGGGTGAAGATATAAGAATAGTAGATAAAGGGGTGGGTGAAAAAGGAATTTGCTTCAACTTCAATATAAAACTTATCATGTTTGAATCTGAAGTGGCTTCAACTGAAGAAGAACATCTTTTAAGCACATTTCAACATTTTGCATTATGTCGAGGCCATTCACCCACGCCCAATGGATCCCATGTGGTGCTTCTCATTACACATGATGAAAGAAAGAGAGTTCTGACAAAGTACATCGAGAGCCTTAACATTAAAGTCTCAAATGTAAAGGGAAAGGATCTTATGCCAGTGCTTGAAAAAATCAAGGGTAAATTGAACCTTTCAAATTTTAGTTAGTCAGGAAAAAATTTAGAAGGTTCATTTGATTGCAGGAGTCTCAGCCAATCAACATTAATAAACTCTCAGCTTGGAATGGACATTGAAGGAAACTCGGGTGCTAAAGATGGAATTGACCATATCTCATTGCCTTCTACAAAAACTAACTCAAAAATTTACTAGGGAACTTAATGATTGTGATTAAAGCTAGTGCCAATGTTTCGCCTGAATTGGATTCATTTTTGGGGCAGTTTCAAGAAAAAAAAATTCATGGTGCTAAGTGCAAAATAGTGTGGTTGGATGGTCAACCAGAAGAAACTTGCTTGGCTCGACCATTTGATTATGTTGTATCTAAGGCATTTCATGGGTCACGTTTGTATCAAGTTTTGGGATTGATACTTGAATTGAAGAAGTGTAGTCTACCAAAATTGACAATGGAATTTAGTAGTGTTCAAGAAATTGAACACCCAGAAAATCCTTGTAAGTTGAATGAGTTGGAAAAACAAGATAATGAAGCAGGCAGCACTTCTTCCCAGAGAACTCCAGAACTGGACCAGGCAATCATCCAGAATGTGGATGAAGAAACTAAGGAAGAACTACTATTAAGTGGTCAGAAAGTTTTAGTTGTTGATGACCATACGCTGTGGCGAATGATCACAAAAACAACACTTATTAATCTTGGAGCAGAAGTTGAAGAGTGCGAGAATGGAAAAGAGGCCTTTGATAAAATTTGCCAAATTTTGAGTGATCATATGAAGGAAGAACAACTTAATGCTCCTATTTATGACTATGTTTTCATGGATTGTGAGGTAATCAATTTACAAATCGAAATTTATGTCTTTCCTTTTCAATTAATTGATTTGAAGTTTTTTTAGTTGTTTTCATGTGCCAAAAATGAATAGATTTGAAGCAATAAGATTGATAAAAGTGGAAGAACAATGATATAATGTACAGATCCCAATTATTGCATTGACAACACATGCAATGTCAGAGGAATAATCAAAAACCATGGAAGCAAGAATGGATGGGCATTTGATGAAACCATTTCTCTATTGCAAATAATCGATTCCTTGAAGACTAAATCATTAGAAACTTGATTGTTTATTGAATTTACTTTGGATTCACACAAGAGCCAGTCTTTGGTATATCTTCACTCAATTATTGCTAGTCTTTGGTTTTTTTTAAGTGGAAAGACTATGCCCCTTTGAATAGTTAAACAGAATTGCAACTAAAATTTTTTTCTACCAAGACGACATGCATATCCAATGTATGATTTTGGCATGACTTTTTAAAGGAAAGCACTGGAATCCCCAGGTACTATTTCTAGGGCAACCCACCTTAGTTTTACTATCAAATCAAAGGTGACACTTGACTTAGGCAAAGCTAGTTGCCAGTTGCAAAAGTGCTTGTTACTGATTTTGCTAGATAGTCTCAAAACATGTTTAATTTTTATTTGTTGCCCAAATGCTGTTTCACTTATTCAGAGTGATTGAAGGAACCCTTTTCTAAGTTCTTGTTGTAAGCATTTGATTTGCTGCCCAAAACCTCCAATGCTGGCTTTCAAGGGCGAATCACAGTGGCTATGAGCTGTGTATTGTAGCAGCTTTCAAAGACAAATTGGAGTAGCTTGCAGTAGCCTTGCCAACGTCTTGCAACGGCAGATTGCCTCTGCTTCATGTGGTGAATGGCAGGTCAGCACTTTTGACATTATTGATCTGCCGTTACTTTCTTTTTATTGCATATTTGATCCATATGTTACATATACATTTCTATTTTTCAGTTAAGCTTTTATTACTTCTTGGGTAGGCTTCACAAGAAAAAAATGCGCAGTTTGGTCCACATTTTCTATCTTTCCTGGTTTTTTTCTATAAGTGATTGTCTCTGACTATGTGAGAATAGGTCCCCAAATTGACAAGTAACATCAAGCATTGTTAAAAGCATCAAATTTGTACGATATGTGAAATGTCCCTCAATGCATGACATTGAAATATTCAGCTGAAGCCACAAACTCAGAAGGAAATATGCCTCTTGAAACGCAAACTATTAACTTTTTTACCCCAATATTCAGCTGAAATCACAAACTCAGTAGGACTCAAAATTTGTAAATCTCACACATCTTTCCACATTGCGAGAGCGTGAGTGTAAGGAGCATGTATGATTTCAACATTTGATGTGAGACTTATCATGAGTTTTTGTAATTATGTGAACAGTTGTGAGGACCTTTGGATATTGAAAGAGACTAAAACCTATTTGCACTTGTGGATGTTCATTATTTGAGACTTCATGGTCCATACCATAACACTCAACAAAGTTTCCAGGGTCCTTACATTGCCAGGGTACAGAAAAAATGCTCATCTATTGTCATTTTCAATGTCTGACTTTGGAAGATTTACATTAAGAGTTCCAGATTATGCAACTGGTGGGGTTATGATTATGACAAAAAAAACTCACGTACGCTTGTGCATGAGTTTATTGTGTTTCCATATGTATATAGACTTGAATTCTGAGGATAGGCGTGCAATGCAGAGCTACAATCGGATGTACTATTCATTCCTTAAATCAAGAACAGGGAAGAACAAAATTGATCAGAGGACAAAATGTAATCACATAATAATTCCTTGCCTGTTGGATTCTGAAGTTTTTGCTGCTGCATAGTAGAATTCAAGAACCCAAACCTTCCCAACTAATTTCTTAGGTTCA
>JANHAO010028860.1:0-10503 GCA_026873985.1 Saraca asoca
TGGTTCACCAAACAGAAAATAAAAATAGGATAGGATAAGTTATCCTATCCTATCACTGCTATCAGCTGCACCAAACATGCCCTAAGCTTATTAAGGTCATATCAAAACACTACCCACGCATGCTACATACCCTAAAAATAATAAAAGCAATTAAAACTTCTTGTAGATGGACCCTCGAAGGGTTTTCCCTGATTTGGATTTTTCCTTGCCCATTAAGTTGCCTCGGCAAAACTTGCGCATAAATTGATTGACCCTAGCCGACTACATCTTACATTAGAGCCCTTACGTTGCGTCGAGAATAGCCCAGAGCAAGACAAACCAAACAAATGGGGAAACCCTCGGCCACAAAGCAAGCCATGGTGGTTTTCGGAGCCCTAGCCTGTGCGTGGTTCGCCATAGAACTCGCCCTCAAGCCCTTCCTAGACAAGACCCGCTCCGCAATTGACAAGTCCGACCCAACTCGTGATCCGGACGACGTTCTTGAGACCAAGGGCGACCCTTCAACCGAATCTCCGGCTGAGAAAGAAGGCGCCGATGTCGCCTGAATATGTACGCAGCTTCGGCATTTCTTTTCTTAAAAAAATCAGAAATTTCGAAATAAAAGAATAGCATATTAGCATTTCGTGTCTATACCCTTTCTCTGTTTTATGTTGCTCTTAAATTAGCTCCATCTCCTATGTATTTTGAATCTAAGTATATCAGATGATGAAGAAATCATTGAATCGAATCCAGTCTGTTTTAAATCCAGCATATATTATTAGGTTCAATTAGATAGTTTCAATTTGTTGGAACTAAAAAATAAAAAATAAATTAAATAAAAGAAGAATATTTCTAAAGAGAATATGAAAAAAGAGAAATTTTTATATCATAATTTTAACTTAAAAGAAACAATGCACAAGGCTAACTAGTTTATTTATCTTTCTCGTCTTTTGATTGTATTATAAAAATTGAAACAAATTATATCTATAGACGAAATTAAATTAAACAAAGAAGATAAGAATAAATTTTTTAATTTCATTTCAACAAATCATTATTATCTTCATTAAGATTTATATGTTACATTCAAAAATAAAAGTTTAAGGCTTATCCCAATATATCAATCTTATATTCACTAAGCTTTATCTGTTGTATTTTTAAAATAAAAACTTAAGATTTATCTCAAATTTCAACTTTATCTTATTATATTTAAGGCTTTAGTTTCCAAGCTTCAACTTTTATCATTTTTATTTCAAAATTTAATTTAAATTATTTTTTAACAATCTTTCATAAATTTGATTTTGAAATAATATCAAATTTTATCCTCAATTTTTCGAATTCATCCACCTTCAATGATTTTATCAGAATGTCTGCAACTGATGTTCAGATAGGCTTGAACTACTTCATTTTTATATGTTTCAAAATATCATTAGTATATTTCTATTGGTATATTTCTATTAGAAAATAAAAATGCTATCATCTTAAATTAGCTAGTCATTGTCTCCTTGAATTTTCCATTAGTTTTGAGCTGCAAATGCCACAATCATCCAAATAGTATCCATTCTGTCAATTAGTGCAAATATTTTAAAGCAGTCAATTCCAGATTTCAGATTTCTGTCTGTAACCTTTTACAATCAGTCTTGCCTTTAAGTGATACACCTGACTATCAAGTTTGTATTTTGTCTTGTACATCCATTTAACTCCAATAAGCTTCTTCTTAGGTGATAAAGTAATTACCTCTCATATGTCATTTTTCTCTATCAAATGAATCTCATCATACATTGCTAGAATCAATTGTTCATCAATTATTGCATCTTCATAAAAAAATTGGGTCACAATTTGCAAATATGCAAAAGTTCACAATACTTCACTAGAAATCAATTGGTTTGGAGGGGACAGTAACCAGATCATACTCATGCATTTTTATGGTGGCTAACTAAATAAAGGATTCAAGTTCTATATATCAAAATCACATCCAAATAAAAATTCAACTAGAGTTGCTATTTATAGACTTCCTCCTCCAAAACAACTAACCATCACTAACATGCCAGGAAATGTCAAGGTCTACATGAGTATTTCAAAGAGGAGGAGATCTTCTAATAAATCTTTTTAATGCATCTGTTTCTAGAAAAAGCAATTGTTTCATGGCACGTGGGGAATTTTCGATTTTCATCCTTCGACATCAAACCTTCTTGTAATTCTCATGGCTATTAGAAAGTTTTACCAAAGAAGGTTGATTCCAGAATTTATCCTTATCACCATTTACATCAATTCAAAAGCTACTGTGAAAAAGTTATTGCTATTTAGGGTTGTGATGCTTCAATGTTATTGGATGATAGTAATGGTGATAAAAATCATTCCATTGAAAGATAGGTTGTTCCAGATCAGACTTTGAGAGGTTTTGACAAAATTGACATGATTAAAAAAAAAAAAGCCTGGAATGAGCATGTTTAGGGATAGTGTCTTGCTTGCTCTTGCTGCAAGAAATGACATTGTTTTGGTTTGTTCCTTGCTAATTATTTTTATTTCCCATTTTCCTCTTTTAGAATTTATTTCCATTTTTTTCATTGATATACATTGATTTCACAGTAACTTGAGTTTTGTTAGCTATTGATTTCATGCATTTATGCTTTAAATTACCAATTACTGGATTAATTTATTTGTGCTTTCTACCTTGGATTCATTTCAACCATTTGTTTTTCAGAATTTAAAATCGAAAATATGCAATGCTAAACTCTTGTCAGCCTCACGGGGTAAGATGTTAGCTTCTTTGTCTTAGCTACGGCATATTTCATTCTTAAGTGAAATGTGAGTAGAAATAGTCAAGGTTGGATGTCACCTTCTTTTATGCAATATGCTTGGATGTCAAGGTTGGGGAAGTCAAGCTTCATACGCAAATGGTATAGGAATGGAATTAAGTGAAATGTGAACAAGAATAGTCAAGATTCAATGTTTATTTATCTTGTTAAATAATGTATTCTAAAGTTATAAATGACTATAGAAGAACCTACCATCTAGCCTAAATATAGAGACAACTAAGGTGACCTGAGATGATAATTTTTGGCAATCATACAAGTTAAATTGTTGTAGTGTTGTATTTTGTGTATGAATAGATTTCAAAAAATCAAGTGTTAGGCTAAGTATTATATTGTACTATAACCAACAATAATTCACATGATTTATGAGAAAAGGAATATCCAAATGAAGGAATATATGTGCTAAGCTAAATGGCGTTTACATTGTGGATATTACTTTATCTGCAATCAAGGTAGGATATGTAGGAAAAGTTCCCAATTTGAAGATATTATAACGTAAAAGCTTGGACTTAACTTTATTGGTGTATTTAAGCAAATCTACCTTAGTGGATCTAAGAAGACTTTGCATGTTGCATTTTAGTCCATGTCCATAATAACCTTTTGTGAGATGATCATTCTTTTATAGTTTCCATAAGTTTTGTCATTTGAGATCTCTTTCTATTTTTATAATTTTTTTTTAATTTGAGAATCTAAATATTGGGATTGATATTTTATCAATGAATCTGAAATGTCTTTAAGCTCATTTGGTTGTCAAAAGGTAACTGGTTAATCAATAATGATTAAATTGATGCCTTCCCCAAGTGTTGTGTTAAAATTAAATAATGTGAAAGGTGACCATGATTGAGGCTATAACAATAAATATGGATAGGCAATTACTAAGATGAAAAGACAGGTTTTATAGGTGATTAGTTGTCTACACATAAGGAATATATGATTATAAGAAAAAGAAGGAAGTTAGAGGGGATGGTCATAAACAAACAATCATTTTATTTTTGTTGCTTTATAAATATATGTAGTCAATTATAATAATGGCAAGTGTCTTAAACTCTATGTAGAAAAACACTTATAACCAACTATCAGGTCCCACAATCAGAGTTTAAAAATTTTAAAATTGGATCTTGTCCTTTAGATCGTTGGATCTATAATGGATTCTTTTATGTTTCACAACTTAATTGGTTTCTTTGACAAATCAAATAAAAGATGATAAAAATATTTGTTGTAGTGGATTTTTTTTTTTTTTTGGATTATGATGAATTGAAAATAGAATTGAAATAACAATGCAGTAAGAATAATAATGCAATAATGAATATTGTAGAAACTAAAATTGTAGAAACTATAAAATAACAAGTGTAGTAAAAATAAGATCAAAGAGACAATAATTTTTAAGTGGTTCAACTTCATTTGAAATCGCAGATGAAGTCTACTCCACTGAATGATTCTGAACTGAATCACCTCTTTAATTAACAATCACTCAGGATTTAACTAGACTCCTAATTAGCCAGTTTATATATAAAATAACTGAACTCTCATAGCAATAGGGCAAATAGAACTATACATATTTTGCCTGAGAAGACAAACCCATTAGGTATGAAAGATATATAAAAAATTGTTGTCTTATGTAAGTAAGGAAAAAACAAAGAAAGAAATACTAACCTTCGGCCTCTAAAGCATCTATAATAATCCTAAGAGTATACTAGAAAAGTGAAGTTACGGTGGATAAAAACCACAAGATATAAAATTTGTTGTGACACTCTAAACTATAAAATATGCCCTTATTTTTCCTATCAATGTCTTTATTGACAATAATTTCTCTATGTGATTAGATTGTTTAGTTCTTATCTTGCTTTTGTACTAGGGTGGGTTGAGTTTACTCTTTATAACAGATTGTTCCTATGTCTACATAATACTTATAGATATAGCACAAAACTTTTGAGGTATACACATCTTCTAGAGTTTTTAACTCAAGGGTAATTTTGTGAATGCTAAAGTTGTTATTCATTTTGTCATTGCTTGTTGAATATGCAGATGCAATTGGGTCATTAATTGGGATGGAAGACGTCCCTCTTGAAAAGCAATCTGATTATCTGTCTTAATTGCTTAGTCCATTTTACCAATAATTTATTCCTAATAATAAAATAATTACATTTTGGAATGATAAGAAATACCTTTCCCCCTTTCCCTAGGTTGTTTTCACTCAAAGATTGTAGCATTTTGTATATGATTTGTGTTTTTCATATATAGGTTTGACACAAGTTGATGCATTGCTCGTAAATGCCAAGTCATTGACTTTAGAAGAGACTTATGCAAAAATTGATTACCTTTTTTACTTTCTTATAGCCACTATTAGAAGAAAATTAAATGAAATCAAGAGATGTTTATTAGTAGTTGAAAGAAATCTTGATCGAACTGCTTTTGATATGCTAGTATTCAAGTATACAACAATTATAGTGGCCATTAATTAGTTTTCAAATGAAAATAAGCTTGGAGGGGGAGGATTCGGTGTAGTATACTAGGTAACATTAGCAAAATCATCTATTTGTGCAATCTTTAAGAATTGGTAAGATAAATTTGTCTTGTAATTTAAATTGTGCTAGCCTTTTAAATAAAGTCAATGTCATGCTTCATTGATGGTCAGATGGAACCATAGTTGGAAAACAACTCTTCCTTGTTCCCAATTTTTTTGCATGCTATAACAAAACACTATGGTCATTTTAATTGCTCTCTTTGGCACTCAAGAAGCTCAAAAAGATAACAAAATGCATAACTTTGATACTTAGATTATTTTATCTTCTATCTTGTTGCTTATTTTATATTCATTAGACATAGAAATGGAACAAGTTTCAAATCTAATTCTCTTACTATTTGTTTAAATTACTCCTAGTTTAGCGAGACCTTACTATATTGTGGTTTTGGAGAAATAATACAATGAATCTTGAAGATTGTAGGGTGCACTGCTTGAAGATCTATTCTTGCACTGCTTCTACCAATTTGAGCATGAGTGTTGCTTTGCCAGTATCCACACCAAGCACAATCAGCTCACTCTATTTCACAAACAACCGTAGAACTTTCATTTGTACATGTAATAATGCATTGCATTCAGTTCAAAAAATGTGGGGAAAACAAAATCATGCTTATTAAACAAGCATATCTTTACATATAGCATGCGAGATAGGAGATATTATTAAAGCTACCTTTATTTTGCAAACTGTAAAGCAATATTAAAGCTACCTTTATTTTGGAAACTATAAAGCAATATATAGCATAATCACAAGGAGAGTTGAATGCTCAACATAAATTGCAGACAAACATAGCAATGGTTCCATCATTGAAATGAGATATACAATTGTCCTTTGCAGTAGTCATGACGATATTCCTTAGTTTCCCCATCAATGGCTACCTAAAAACAGGCCATGATTATGATAAATAATGTTAGTTAAGTCACTGGATTGAGTGAGATGTTCAAAATAAGAATAATCAAATTGTAAGTTAGGAAGGTAATCTAAGATTTCTAATCAAGCATAGCCATTTTACCTACATCTAATGGAAACTATTTCATAAGTTCATATATGAGTGTGGAAAAACTCTCATGAAAAGTATTATTTGTAAGTCAGATAAGCATCAACACATTACATTTTTGCTCCTCGTAGGCCAAAAGGATGCCTCTCAAAATTCCAATAAGATTACAATGACTAATATAAATTATTAATCAACTAAATGTAAATAAAAGAAAGCAAACACATCAAATTCCTAGTTGTAGTAAGTTTCAACCCTTAGCCTTAGCCTCCACCATTTTTTTCTACTTACTATGATGAAAAGGAGTTGTCATTAGATCTGAATCTAAAGGTTATTAGCTCCCTAATATTTCTATTATTTATAAGGAAAAAAAATTACAAGATGCAACAGTTATGCTTCAATACAATTATGCAAATTATAAACTGAATTATAGTGTAGGACTTGTGAAACTTTTCTGTTGTAAATTTGTATCATGAATAATGGACTCGATCATATCACACAATTTAAGATTTAAAAGAAAGAGACTAATTAGAAGTAAATATGAAAAATAGAAAGAAGTAAAAAAGAATGTCACTATTTCCTTAATGCAAATCCAAGTAGATCGATTATTTTAGATAAGGGTAGACGTGTTACCATCATTTAAGGGCTTACTCAGGGGCTTTTTTTATCTCCAAGAGTACTCAAAATTCACCATAATCCACCAAAATCTTAAAGCTAATATCGTCTTGTTGGATCATGATTTAATTCCTAAGATATTAGATTTTATTATGACTAGAATTTTCAAAAAGGATGAACTTAAAGCAAATACATGCAAGATAGTTGGCACATAGTAAGTAAAATAGACAATATCATTTGATAACAAATAATGATTGTTCTTCAATGTCTTTAATCCCTTCATATTGGCTTTGCAGTGGATAAATGCCTCCTTAGTATGTGAGAAAAGGTATATAGTCAACGAAGTATGATGTTTATAGTTTTTGAGTTCTTCTCTTGCAAATCATAAAAGAAAAAGGATTTCATGCTACTATGGCCTAGATGAAACTCTAAACCTTTCAGAATACACAAGTTGACAGATGAATTTTCAATTTGTCTTTAATGTTTTTCTTTTGTGTTTTTGTATTGCTTGATTTATTCAAGTGAGATGCATAATTATAACAACTAGATAGTTTTTTCAAGCGTACAAGTTGCAGAGAGAAAGAAAAGCCATAGAGTTTACAGATCCTTTTTTGGATGATACAACATCATCTTGTAAAATCATGAGATGCATGCAAATAGCTCTGTTGTCTGTCCAGGAAAATCCAGCAAATAGGCCTATCATGTTAGAACTTTGTTCAATCCTCAAGAGTAAAATTGTAGCCACTATCGCTCCCCAAAAAGCTTGTCTTTTCAAATAAAAGACATGATGATGGGGTAGAAACATCTCATTGTAGGATAAATTTTCTTCAATCAATAATGTAATAATTTCTCATATGGCACCCAAGTGATGAGTGACAATTGTCGAGATCACTAAATATAATGTCGAATTACTTAAGCTTATAGCATTGATGAGTCTTGGTTGAATGACAGAGACTAGTGATTAATTTCTATGTATTGATAGTATAAAACAAAGGGGTTTATGATTATCTAGTTAGAAACTAAAATTTTACAATTAGTATAAGCATAAGCAAACAAAAGCAAAGGAAAAGAGAAATCTAATAAAGAAAAGCTTCAATCCAAGGAACTCTTGCAACCAATTTTATAACTGGTCATTGACACAAATATGTCATTCTCTCTTTGACCACTTAGCCAAGAATCTAATTTAGCCTAACATCTAATGAATTCTTGCTAATTTCTTTCTAAATTTGGCCAATCAAGCCTAATACCTAATCAATTCTTGCTAATTTCTCTCTAAATTAGCCAATCAAGTCCAGCACCCTATTAACCTTATTGTTTAATCAATTGAAGCCTAGCACCTTAACTAATTCACCAATAGTATTAAGATATGAAAATACTAAGTCTAACTAATTAATTTACCCTAGTAACAAATTAATTAATTATTTCCAATTCTCTAGGATAATTAACCCTCACTAGCACACAATTAAAAACTCTATTTCTACCCAAGCCAAATAACCATAAACAACAACATTACTCATAGAAATTTAGCTAGCAAAAAATCATAATAAACAATTAATTAATTGGTCATCCTAATTAATCATCCAATGTAATAATTGACATTAAAATAAAGAATCAAGAAAATCAAATAGGAATCAAACTAGCAATAGAAACAAGTCCACAATCAATAAGAAAATTGATGCAAAATTTTGCTTAGATTGAAATAGAAGTTTAGCTATACATTAATGTGAAAATAAAAGTAAAAATTAAAGAAAAGAGAAGACCTATAAAGGACAAGTATTCTTACCATAATAGAGCTTCTCCTTTTCAAAAAAGTAGAGAAAAACAAAATTAATGTAAAGAATGAATTACAATTAGGCTTAAGTGAGCTTTTATATGAGCTCACTGCCCTAACTCTACTTGAGTTGCTAATTGGGTTTAGAATGAGGCATAATTAGAAGTGGATCTTTTCATATGAATTGTATGTCCATCACTTAGCTTTCCAATGGCCTTGGCCTTGCTTAAAAATTTGATTCCTAGCTTAACTAATAGGCTAAAAATTGAGACAGTCTTTCAGAGTAGTTCAACCTGAAATAGAATTTAACACTTAATCCACAATCTTGTAACTTAATAAAAACAATGTAGTTTAACCTCATGAAAGTTGTGAGGATGGATCTTAGCTATCTTATAAGCTTAGGTTTGCACTAAAATGAGGAATAGAACTCCAGTTATAATGAAAGTACTAAAACTAGTTCTAGATCACAGGATAGCATTTAGTTTCAGCTTCTAAGCTTTATTTGACCTCCAAAACGGCTGAACTGGGCTTTGAACTCTTCATGACATTTTTAGAACTTTCTCTTAACTTTCCAAAGACATCAAAATAACTTAAAATGAAATTCAAAACTTAAGATACACCAAAAAATCTAAAACAAAACCAAATTACCAAATTAATTTATAAAGCTCAAAAACTGACGAACCTACGAAACCAATTACAAGTATCCAATTAAGCATATAAAAATAACAAAAGACTAAGTATAGAAGGGATATAATATATATATATATATATAAATTGTGTTCATCAATAAGCAAGGACATTATGGTGATTATTGATAACAAAATATTTCACTCATTTAATTGTCTTCTCACTTAGCATTTTAAGGTCTAAAATTGGCTTACTTCAGTTGTGTTAGCATGTATTTATTATTTTATATCAATTGGATGCATTCTTTGAAATTTTGCATAATTGGCCATTTTGAGCAGTTTCCGTTTTCTAGTCATAACTCGAGCTACAATTATTCAATTAATGTGATTCTTGTCTTGTAGGAAAGCTAAGAGATTGTTCTACAAACTTCATGAAGACGTCCAAGGCTGAATCACACAATTGTCTATCTAAAATTGGATTTGAAATCAAGATCAGAATATTATCTCGGGCAGCCTGACCTCTGAGCGTTCAACAAGCCATATCTAGAGTTATACAAGTCCAAATAAGGTGAAACTAAGCCCAAATGGAAGATGAGACGTAAGGCCACATTTCCTATGAAGACATCCTGAGCTGAAAATGTCATTATGGGCATGCAAAATGAGCTTCAATAGAGAGACAGAAATGCTATGAAATGGGCCTCTGTAGAATTGGTGTTTTAAGGCCCCAATTGTCATGGATCTGAAGCCCAATGCACCATCTCTCACACCAACCAGTTGGAGGATGAAAAGTCAGAAGAAAAGCTAGAGAAGTAGCCTTACAAAATGCACCACATGTAATGGCAATGGCAGTAGACTTCACCAGTCATCATTATCTATCCACTTATTTGCAGCTAGCTTCTCCTTTTACCCGGGCAAACTCCTTTTTGTTGGAAGTCTTTGGTTCAGTTTTTAGCAGTAATTTTAGAATAGTTTTAGCTTAGTTTCTAGTAGGAGTAGTATAGCACATTTTTCTTTATTTTTCTCTGCATTTTTTGCCTCCATGGAAGGCTAAGTTGTAATCAGTCCAAGGGGCTGCAACTTGAAAGATTAATGCTGAGATCTTGGTATTTATTTCTGCATTCAAATTGCTGGCCCTTTCTCTTCCTTTCCTCTTTGTTTTTATTGTGATATCTGAGTTGAATGGATC
>JANHAO010028861.1:0-10502 GCA_026873985.1 Saraca asoca
ATGAAGATTCGGCCAGATTTCCTCTGGATTCTTCAAAGGGCTGAGCGGGTCTATATATAGCCTGAGGTATCCTTTCTTTTGCCTCTGGGAAATTTAATGGAGGGGACTGAAGAGATGAAGAGCTTTTGGAGCTTCTTGGTGTCTTGGCTTCCGATGAAGCCTTGTTGAGATTTGGATGGCCTGTTGTATGGTGGTGGGAGACACGGATGGCCTGTTGCACATGGCCTCGACACAGAATCGGCCTGGCAGGGCTTTTATGATGTCTTCTGGCCACCCCCTCTAGCCGTCGTTGGTAGTTCTACTACGTAGCCTGCTGGTTTCGGGGACGCTCTAGTTCCAACCCAGATAGGTGCCCCGACAAAGGAATAAGTAGGAGGGACTATGGGCTGTTGCTTTGTCACCAGGAGTGGGCTTGGAGACTGGCTTTTCCCCCTGCAGAACCTTCACCTCCCTTGTCGAGGTCTTTTTGTATGGGTTCTTCTCCTTTCGGACGTATGTAGCAAATACTTTAAGTACTGGTGTATGTAAATTTGTGATAATTAATGAGAACTTCTCTTTTTTAGCCAATTGGCTGTCTTAATCTTTCAATCCGCTCAATCTACTGCGAGTGAACTGTGCCCGAGAGGTGCGTTTATATGAGGGCTATGAGAACTTATTTGCATGAGAGCTGCGAAAAACTTATCTGCATGTAAGCTGCGGGAATTTACTTGCATAGAAATTGTGAGGGACTCACCTACATGAGAGTTGTAGGTGGTAATATTATTTTGATTATGGCGAGGTGAAGACCATTCACTAAGTTTTTGATTCTTATGTTTGCAAGGTAGGCTCGAAGGCCATCTCACCCTCGATTTTTGCTTTCGAAGCTTCGGGGTAGGCTCAAGGCCATCTCACCCTCGGGCGTTGCGAGGTAGGCTCAAGGCCGTCGCACCCTCGATTTTATTTTCGAAGCCTCGGGGTAGGCTCAAGGCCGTCTCACCCCCCGGGCGTTGCGAGGTAGGCTCAAGGCCGTCTCACCCTCGATTTTGTTTTCAAAGCCTCAGGGTAGGCTCAAGGTCGTCACACCCTCAATTTTGTTTTCGAAGTCTCGGGGTAGGCTCAAGGTCATCTTACCCTCAGGCGTTGCCCTCGATTTTGTTTTCGAAACCTCGGGGTAGGCTCAAGGTCGTCTCACCCTCGGGCGTTACGAGGTAAGCTCAAGGTCATCGCACCCTCGATTTTGTTCATGTATATGCTGCAACGATGTGAAAATCGTTTGCTGGGATAGAGGCTGTAGTGAGGTGAGAACCATTCACTGTAGCCAGAGGGAACTTTATCTTAATGGTATTTGGCCAATCGGTAACTTACATTAATTTTGGAGTGCCATAATCGGTACAAATTAGCAAACGACCGTTGAAAGGTCAAAATATGGTTCTGATGGAGGGCTTAGGCTCCTGGGTGGCTACTCGCTGGGCCTGTTGAGCGCTCTGCCTTGATGGTCTTACCACATACTCCTGTAATCAGCCTCCTTAGATGAGGCGTTTGATGGCGTTTCTTAGAGCACGACACTCAGAGGTGGTGTGCCCAGCTTCGTTGTGGTAAGCGCAGAACCTGCTCTGGTCTCTGGATTTGGGGGGTGACCTTAATGGCCGGGGTTTCCCAAAATCCTCATTATGCCTTTCCATGGTGAAGATTCTATCCTGAGCATCTGACAAGATGCTATAGCTCTCGAAGTGGTCTCTGGGCCACTGAGGTTTTTCCTTCTTTGCAAGATGAGGAGTAGGGTCGTCATGACTCTCACCGCCCCTCTTTTTACTTGAGACGGGACCACTTTGGCCCACTTTATGCTTAGGTTCCTCCGTTTCGAAGGTTTCTTCCCACCTTATTTGTTTGGTCGCCCGATTATAGAATTCAGCAAGATCTCGAGTGGGGGACTTGTAGGGGCTTCAGTATAGTTTGTCGTCTTTGCGAAGTCCCACTAAGATGGCTGTCAGAATGCTTTCCTCCGAGGGGTTTCCACGGAATTGGCCTCTTGTCTGAATCGGGCTATATAATTTTTGAGCGACTCATCCCTGCACTGGAAGATCATTGCAAGGTGGCAGGGAGGTATGAGTTGTTTCTTCAACACTCGGTATTGGTTAACGAATTTCTTCTGGCAATCCTCCCAGTTGCTAATACTGCGTGCGGGGAGGCGTCTAAGCCAAGCGCGAGGTGCTGCCCCTAACGTGGCAGGAAAGACAAGGCACTGCATCAGGGGTTTGATCGTTTGAAGGTCCATTTGTGTGTTGAACATGTCTAGGTGATCGTTTGGGTCACTATTCCCTTCATATGGCGGGATAGCAGGCACCTTAAGTTTCTACGGGAGAGGTTGCTTCTCGATCTCCACAGAGAATGGCGAGGTTTCCTCATATCGTGTCTGATTATTCTGAGGCTGTGGGTGCTCTTCAAGAAACTTCAGCCTCTGGAGAACCTTGTCCACTACCGGATGCTGGCTTTCATGCTGGGGGGTAGAGCTTTCTGCATGTTGCGAGCCCCCAGTCGCTGGCTATCATGATCGTCGCGGGCTTCTCTCTGAGGTTCTTCTCGAAGCTGTTGGAGTTGTGCCATGACCTCTTCTTGCTTTTGAGCATTTTGTGCTTTTGAGCATTTTGTGCTTTCACCTGGGCAAGTGCTTTAATAGTTTCAGCCAGCTCTCTGACTGTATTTTCTAGGGCCAATCGAGATTAATCAGGCGTCTACATTTCTCGTATTTCAGGTGCGATAGTGTGTTGAGATGCCAGAGATGTAGAACTCCAAGTTGTTCTTTCTCGGGCCATTGTCGAATGGCAGTGGAAACTTCAAAGAGCAGATAATTCCCACAGACGGCGCCAAAATATTGACGGTGAAATTCGATTCGTATGGAGGACCAGAACTTCAGTCAACCGGATGTGAGTTTCGGGAATCAATGCCACTTCTGAAGTGTTGTGGGAATGGAGTTGAGAGGGAGAAGATGGAAGAGATTAGCCATACACATTTAACGTGGTTCGGCTAAATCCGGACAGTACTGGACCCTACGTCCATGGCAGAGATTTTATTGATATTGGATAATTTGCAGAGTTTCTGCTTACAAGATTGCTTCCTCTCCCCCCTTTTGCTAACAATGCAATCCTATTTATAGAGGAAGGAAAGGTTACATGCATTAATTACTTGCTACAATTGTATTACATCAAAGATAAATGAGAAAAGACAATGAAAAGACCATGTCCTGACTGTAGGCTGTGGAAGTAGGCCTTTTAGGCCGGCTTATGGGCTTATAGCCGTTACCGTGTCAAGCAAGATACTTTAATGTCTCAAGCGAGGGTTCCTAGGCTTAGAAACACTGTGAGGGTCATTGTGATGAGGAAGCGGGCACAAGAGGAACGACTATCATGCCAAGTCGATCTGAAGCCCCTATCGCTGGGTCGCGTTATCGCTGGGATGCTGTTTTATGGGCCGTACCTCGCATCGTCATTGTATCGTGACGAGCGAGGCAGGGCATAGTGCCTGGAATTACCTTGCCTTTGTTATTTGTGAGGGCGCGGATCTTAATCTTTGTCGCATTCGAGGGTTTGCCCTTGCGAGGCTATTTTTGTGTATAACATATATGTTGGTCTGCTTTATTTTTCTTGAACTCAAAAGATGTTACCATCTCACTAAACTTGAGATATTACTGTCCAAATATTTGCCTTAAACCATATATATGGATTTCATAAATTTACAAACATAAGGTGCTCACCCCTTTTCTCTTAGAACTTAACTTATTTACTTATATGAATTTCTAACAAATCACCACTTTACATAAATATGATGTAGCATTAAAATTTAGCTACCTATATGCCGCATGCCTTTCATGTTCCTTTTGGTCCTGAAAACCCCTTCACATCTAATAGGCTTGCATCCAATAAGCAACTCTACAAGATCCCGCACATCGTTCCCATGCATTGAAGTCAGTTTATCCTTCATAATATTCATTTACTCTACACAATTCAGACAAAAAAGGCTTCTAATAAAGTTTGTGGGATCAATATCTTGATTGATATCAAAATTGTGCTTTTGCAAGTAATAAGCATCTATAATTGCCACCTACAAGCCCTGTGAGATCTTTACATGGGACTTCTACATTATTGGAGCTCCCAACTCCTTAACTTCCATCATTGATCAAACTCGATCAACTTCTAGATCAATCTCATATGCTTCAACTAACTAGAGTGCTAGTGAAATAGTAATTTTTTTGTTTTTTCTTTTTTTTTCCAATAGCGACTTTACGTGATCATTTGCTCCCATTGTCTAACCAATCCACAAAAAAGATATCATAAACTAAATCAATAACTCTAGTGGTGTGAATCAAACAATAAAATTTGCCCCCTTAGGTAGCAACTACAATATCTAATAAAGAAACCAACAATGGTCAATGGATCAAACTTATTTGCTAAATGGATTATAAAGCTTCACTTCAGCTTTGCAACACAGAAATGTCTTAAGCTAAATTTCTTGCCAAACAATAATTCATCGGAATCTTAGACATAAACTTGCTAGGGGCTTGGTTCTGGACATATACAACAATTTTAAGAGCATCGTCCTATACAAAGTTAGGCAAAGCGGTGTGTATTAACTTGCACCTTATCATATGCTTTAATGTGCATTTTTTTTTTTTTTTGCAATGTCATTTTACTCAAATGCTCTTGTAAGCATACTAATCATGTGAAATTGCTAGCCTGTAAGCCCTCCAAGATTTTCCATAAGGACTTTTAACACTTTCTAGACTTGGCTCCTATTAGATGTAGGAAATGGACCCTGATTCCAAGGGTCAAGTCCATGAATAGGTGGACACAAACTGGTCCATGCAGATATGGATTGGACTCAATCGATCCATCCATTTCACAAGTTTAGCACCCACTAGCACATAATCTTAGCTACTAATTCCCACTTTCGTTATTAGTTAGGCATCATCAATTAACTCTACACATTCCAACCAATCAAATGTGTCAATGGAATCACAATTCATTTCTTTCTATAAAGACATAACATGGTTCTTTGCTTCCACTATTCAATCAATCCTTGAAATTGGCATAATTCGACTTAATTCCAATGAAGTGGTTGTATAATAGTAATGCTAACAGTATTCGGATCAAGACTTCTTTGTAAATAGATTACGTGGTTTTACATCAACCTTGCAACCTCAAATGCAAAAAATGTCTTAGGCCAACCTATAAATGGAGTAGTAGCTTACATAGAGTTTCTTATAGAGCCCAACAAGTAGTTCAAGTTGAGAGCAACAATTGAAGCATCGTAACAGTTTTAACAACATCACCTATAAAAGATATGACACAGTTGATTGCTTCAATCATGCATTTCACAACATCTATAATAGTGTGGTTCTTATTCATATTACCTAAGTGTCTCAGGTACAACACATTTTCTAGATTCACATGCTTAAGGATACCTAACTGATGAACCAAGTTTCCTTTCAGTTTTATAAAACCTACCACAACACTCACCGCTTTGATTTCAACACTTTCATGGGTTTCATTCAAAATCTATACTGATGTCACTACAAAAAGCTCAATCACATCGCCTTGTGGTTCGTGTTTTGCACTTATTTTCCACCTATTTCATGTGCCTTTATGCTTGTAAGATTTGCAAATCCTCACATAAGGGACTCCTTAACCACAAAACATTTGTTCATCATGAATAAAGTCTGAGACTTATTCCCATGCATAGTATTTGATCCATATGATGAAACTGTTATATTAACTACTAATTCAACACAACTCTCATAAAGAGTCAATTACGAAGGTAAAACTTAACCCAAATTCAATATTTCTAAGTTCACAATAATTTGGCCTAAGACTTAGAAAACCTGTTCTTTAGCCTTTTCCACTTTTATGTGTGCTACAGTTCATACTAATACTTTCTAGCCAAATCAATTGCATGCCCATTATGCAAGGTCTAACTTTTATGAAGAGTCCTTTATCCAATGATAGAATCGTAGCCAACTTATTTTCTTCCAAACACCAGGAGCATATTGATGATTTCCATACGTGAATTCTTTAATTCTATCTAATCCTTATAACTAGTCCCATCCAACATCTTTATAAACTTAATTGCATAGAAAAACAATCGAGGAAAAACATTAATGCATGTACATTCTTTGATCATGTTTATATTTTCTCAAAAATACTACTATGCAATTCTTCACAACATTATATTTTAAGATCCAATATCCAAGGGCTTTTAAAGACCTTATAATATAATACAAGAATTAAATATTATATTCTTAGAATATAATTCCAAAGGGAATTTAAGACCCTAAAAACATAACATTAAATCATGCACTCACATTACTATCAACAAACTGCATTAATAATACCACACTGAAGGGCATGTAATAATACTGATATGACACTTTCCTTAAACCATACAAAATAGTTATAACTTAATCTTTTATGTAACTAGTCCTGCAAAAGGCGAATATACAATTACATAAAATTTAATGACATAATGCAAATCAAAATAATTTTTACATTTGCAACTGATATTATTCTAAAAAATTCAATCACCATCTGAATGATAGTAAAAACTTGAATTTAGCGGCTAAATTTGTGAAAATTATACAGTAAAATTTGTAAGCCCATTTAATAGCACATAAAATTGGGCAATAATTCAATAAAATAATTTTATTTCCAAAAAACTTCAAAAAAAATTATAGAAAATCATCCCACATGTAGCAAACACATGAAAATATTTTCATGGCAAAATAATTTTATTTTGCCATCCAAAGTTAGGGCAATAATTCAATAAAAAATTATTTTATTTCCAAAAAAATCTAGAAAATTTACCAGAAGTATCCCAAATTGTGCCAAATATATAAAAAAATTTCAGGCCAAAATAATATTATATAGTCATTTAAATAAATATGATAATAAATAAATAAAATATTTCTATTTTCAGATTAATCTAAAAAAATTCTCAAAAAATGTGCTCAAAGAGTGAAATACAATGATGTAATTAGCCTAAGATAAAATCAAGCAAAATATTATAGATATACTTAATCAAACCTAAATAATTTAGAACCTATATCATCTTTTGAAATCAAAATATAAATACAAAAAAATATTTAGTCTAGTGGTGTAGTCAATTACAATCTAAGAAATCCGCAATATATATATATATATATATATTGTGTATACATGCATGCACGTAAGCTTATTTACCTAAGGTTTGAAAAATTAGTTTGTTATTCTTAGTTAATTGGACAAAATCACTTTTGTAGCATACTTAGTTTTTATAAAATTAATTTCCCCAGATCTATACCAATACTTATACCTAATTCTTCTTTTGTTTTCGAATATATAAATTTTTCATGCTTTTTTATCGGTAAATTGGTTGTGTTGCAGGTTCTACTGGGATTTGGTATTGCCAATGTATCAAAATGGTTCTCAACAGAAAGGAGATCCAATTTTTTGAATTAAATATCCGCCATCGTCTTATGGTCGTTCTTTGCAAAACCTTTTGTTTCAATTATTATTTGAAGAACTTCCATCACTGTAATAGAATAAAAATAAAAGACATCGAGTCTTAAATCAAACATTACTTTGTAATTTACGTATTGTAAATTTGTGAACAAGTTTGTAACCAAGGATTCAAATGGACGAATATTATAGTTGCGGCCCACATCCCAATTGTTGTTGTTTTAGAAATTACAGACATCACGGTAAATTATAGTTACAATCTACGATGCACCGATAATACATATAACAATCGTGTCCGGGTGTTGGTATTGGAGACACCAACACTTACCGACATCGATACGGAACGTGTCGGGGTCATGTCCGTAATTTCAAAAAATTCAGACATGCATTCCCTATTTCAATACATGTGTCAAGCTCGATTTCCAGTTTATTATTTATTATATCATGTTATTTTATATTATGAGTACTTATTTTTATATGAAAAAATAATAATTATAATATATATATTTACAAATAAATATAATATTTTTTAATATTTACAAATATACCCCTATATTTTTATTATTTACACATATCCCTATATATCGATATTCTATATTTTTTGAAAATGCCGTATTTATGTCCACGTTTTTCCGTATCCATGTATCAGTGTCCGTACAACATAAGTTACAATATTATATAATATCACGGTTGTAACAATTACAATACATTTATCCGCAAGATTTTTTTATAAAATAAAAATTGAAAATCTTAATATTTTATTTATAAATAAATTTTATTTAATATGATATCATATTATATTTAATTAAAAGAATTAATATCAATTAATATTATAGACGTCACGGTGAGTTATTATAATTTTTATTATATTTTGTGTACACAAAACATGTTGGAAAAAGAATCAAATGTCGTGCAATTCAGAATAAATTTGTAGATCAGTCTTCTTACAAGATAAATAAAAATTGTGCAACTTTCTCCCTCTTTCTCAGTTCTCGGCTAGCAACAAACAGGACCCTCTCATTTGTCTCCACACAAAAGCACGCAAACCTAGCCCCACGTATATAGAGCTTAAAAAGTGTTTCTCGTGAAGCCATGAAGCTTTTCTTTTTTCTTTTTTTTTTCATTATTTGTTTTTTATTCACCCTTTGTACCAAATAAATACAAGGGACTTTGTGGACCTATTAAGAGGAACATATCAATAAATCTTTCCCCTTCCATCTAAGTGGGACACACTACCAAACTTGTTTTCTTTTTGCAAATAATTAATTTTCACTACAAATATATATATATATAATTTTTAACAGAAAAATTCATTGGGAATAATGAGAAATGCATCATAAACGAAAGATTTCTGACGATATAGAATCATCAATAAAATCATGATTGGAAATTATTTATCGTGGAAAATTCATTTCTAACAAATTTTGAGACAACGATTTTTATTTTAAAATTTTTTGGTTAGAATATTCATCGATAATACATCAGAAAGCCATCAAACTTGATCATTAATTGGTCAATAAATTCTTTAGAATTTCCATAAAAAATTCATTCAAAAATCATCGAAAATCCATTGAAAAATCATAGGAAAAGGAAAATATTTGAAAATATTATTTGATATAATTTTTAGTTTTTAAAGTTTTATTAAAATTATTTTGATCAGTATTAAAAATTAATTTTAATACTTAATTTTAAATTGTAAAAATTAATATTTAATTATAATAAAAAAATTAAAATACAATACCCAAGAATAGGTATAAATATATAAAATTAGTAAAATAATTCATAAATTGTATTATTCAAATCAATATATGAAACCTATTATTCAAATAAAAATATAAATATAACCCAAGATTGTCGCAGAAGAATAGATCATCAGTCTCCTAATCCTAGGTGTCTTGTTGCTATGGCTGTTTAGGACCTCCGACTGGTGGTCGTTGAACAATTGGTGGAAAAAAGTAGGGAGGAGGCGATTGGTAGTAAGCATAAGGCTAATGGTAGTACGAATGAGGATGAGATGGAGGAGGCAGCAGAGTCTAACTTTGATGCTGTTGCTGAGTCATGAAGTGCTTTGTCTGAGTGAAGAAATGAATCATCTACTATTACATCTTAGTCATAGCATGCATGAGCTAGTCCAGCGTAGCATGTGACATGCTATCGAAGTGAGATGCCACAGCCAATGCAGCCATCCGCACTATGGCCTCAAACCCTAAATCATAAATCTGTCCCTTCTTAGTCTTGTTAACAGTGTCCACCCACAAATTATGATCATATGGCCCTGCCAAATCACTAGTTATGTCCCTGAAGCCCTTACCTCTCTATGCCTAAGTCTGCGCCAAGTCTTTTTTTCTTTTGTTGAAATTCTTCAGAAAATTAAAATAATTAATCATTTGATATAATAAATTAATGTAATATTTTTACTACCAAATATACAATACATTAATAACAAAAATGTAAGTTAAGAAAAGTTACTTACATAAAACTATGTAGCTTAAGGCAAGACCCACTGACCATCCCTCTGGCTGTGGGTGTAGTGAAACAAGCTATATATAGGTAGCTTAACCCCAATCTCATATATTTGCACAACATGAAAATTTTCATGGACATAAATAACATTAAGTTAAAATGGCATAAATAATATAAACTTAAAATAACATTACCATACGTAATCGATGTTTTAATACAGGGAAGGATCCAACTGTATGTAGGGAGGAACCCAGTCCAACTGCATCCATGGCTTTGTTCCTCTTATTTTGCTTAGACTTGGACTTGAATTTAGGGTCCTCTCAATACTTATAAAGGCCTTCCCACTCCTCACCCCTAATTCAGCCAAGTCAAGTGGGCCTCTTATTCTATAACTCATCCATCATATCTTTCATTTTGTTAGAACCCTAATGGTTAAAGTTCTTGCATGTAACCTTCTCATAAGAAAGGTTCCATTTCCAATACTTCTACAATTAAAAAAAATAAGGAAAACACTAAATAGTTAGTGAACAATTTAAAAAATGAAATTTAAATTATAAATGAAGTATTGAAACT
>JANHAO010028862.1:0-10501 GCA_026873985.1 Saraca asoca
TGCGACTAAGGTTTTAGCGACTCATGGTATACGGTCGCCGTTCGGTGGCAAACACATTCTGCGACCGAAATATATATTTTAGCGATCGAAATTTTCGGTCGCTAAAAACAATTTTTTTTGTAGTGTGACTTAAGGCGGTTCAGCTGATGGAATATACTTCAGTTGGCAAGGATGGCTAATGGTCTAGCTTATGGAGGCCATGTGATCATGTGAGGTTACATTGTATACACTCTAACTTGTTATGTCTCAGTTCGTCGGGCCTTCTTACATGATTATTGCAAGTAAACTCTATTGAATTCCTGAACACTGCGTGGCTATATGAGTTCATCATGAACTGAGTCACCATGGTTACTGCACATGTTAACGTATGGCTGTTGCATGGGCTTTACTATCGAGCCAAATTGCTGTATGCTTGCTATGCAAGCCCCCTATCGAAGCAAGATGCTACACTGCTGGTGTATGGGCCAAATATTACTACTGTTACTTATCCAAAATTAGACCCAGCCTCAATACAAGATTACCGTGCACTAGGCTGTTGTCAAGTTTGGTTATTGCATGAGAAATGCACGAGCCCCCATCGAACATAAGATTGTACGGCCACTTGGACAAGCGCTGCCTCCTCATGGTAATAGTAGCTCATCATTAGGCCTACATGCGGAATCGAGTCTAAAATAATACTGCCAGCATGGGCTCATTAGGGCCATTGATGCACAGTTCGAGTGCGAGGACTGAGCTACCACCTTACTGCGAGCTCAAGCTACTGTACGACTAGACTTGTCATGCGTGGCTGCGAGGACCAGGCTTGTAGTTGGAAGCTTGTTGCTGTATAAACCACTATGTGGGCCAGACTTCGTGGTTGGGAACTTGTTAGCCGCTGGAATCTTGTGATGAAAGTGAACTACTGTGAAGTTGTAGTTACCCGAGCTACTATGTAGACTGCAAGCCTATGTGGAAATAGACAGAAGCTAGATGTGAGCTCATCCTCTGGTCCAGTGCCAACGTATGATGGTATGGGCGTGAAACTGTTCCAGGTTGCATGGCCCCATAGGCTTGGTTGTCAAACTCGAACACTATACAGTCATTGCACGAGCCCCCCATTGAAACCAGATGCTGTATGGTCGGCGTGGGAGCTAGTCATCAGGCTTGACCTTTGCCTAATTACAAGGAAGTGTGCTGCTTGATCCACGTCAAAGTCGTTTCCAATTCATGGCTACTGAGCGTTCATGATCAAAGTGTGCTATTACAGGTTGTTGTCGCAGGCTTGCCATTGCGAAGACTGTTGTATGGCGAAGCTTATCATGGTGCGAGGATGGCTATACTATGAAGATCGAGTTGTTGCACTCTACCAGCCTGGCATTGAGACGAGATGCAGCTGGGTGTGAGACCATCACTGCATGGCTGTGAAAAAATGCACTATAGCATGCAGTGAGCTTGACGTCGGAATGCAACTGTAGCTGAGTGTGGGGTTCGAGCTGCTGTTGGGTAGTCGGAGGCTCGTCACTGCTGGGACCACCACGTTGCATGGCCGAGGCATAGGTCTGCTGTCGAGGCATCTCATTACGTAGCAACACTGAGCATGGTCAGAGTGCGAGCCACTGCATAGACCCCTCGTGCAAGCTGTGCACGAATTGCGAGCTTGGCAAGCAAATGAATTGTAGCTAAATGCTACGAGCTTGGTGTTGAAGTGAGCCACGACTTGATGCAAGCTCGTCACCTCGCACGCTACTACATGGGCGAGTTTGTGGTTGGAGGGCTCATTGTTACTGCATCACAGAGGAGGGTAGGTCTGTTAAAGCATCTCATTGCATGGCAAGCATGGCTAAAGTGAGAGCTCATTTCCAAACTAGACCACTACACACTGTAAGCTCAGCTCCATGCTACCATCCAAGATTCCCACAAGCCACTGTTATGGCCAAAGAACGTGGGTGGCAGTAACTGGTTGAGTGACGAATAAGGCAACCCAAAGTTAAACGATTCACTAGAAAAAGAAGAGAGGTTGGCTAAGGAGCTTGATGGTTTGCTGGTTCGTGCACTGCTCTTTGATGAAGGTGAGACCTCTAACCAGAGAAACAATGGCTTCTGTATGATAAGATTTAAACAGGCCAACCATCACAGTAAAAATCAACCAGGATACAGATGGAGTCCCCACATACGGTGCCAAAGTGTTGACGATGAAATTTGGTTCGTACAGAGGACCCAAATTTCAGCCAATGGGAAATGATTTGATGGACTCCTAACTATAACCCGATTATACGAACATGAGATGGATGCAAAAAATAAAGAGAGGGAGGAAGAAGAAAAAGGAGTAAACAGTAGATGTTTTTTTAACTTATTTAGCTAAAATCCTTTGTATGGATTCCTACGTCTACGGTAGAGTATATTTTCTTAAGGAAAGTATTTTACAGAGCTTACTCTCCTGTTTAGCAGAGCTTCAGCTAGTATTTCTTTTTGTATCCTCTACAATGGTTCAAGCCCCCCACTTATAGAAGCATGGAGGGGTACAAATATAATTTGATAAACTATAAATATGTTACATCAAGTAATAAATGTAAAAGATATCTTGGACTCCTATGAGTCTGCTACTGCAAGTTACTTTCTGCGGGTGGGCCCTGCGAGTTGACGTTTGTTGGGGAGGTGCTAGAGCTCTTCTTTGAGGTTAGGTGCTGGGAGCTAGCCGAGGCAGAGAGCTAGCTAGGGATGCAACCTGGGAGATAGCTGAGGTAGCGAACTGGGAGCTAGCTGCTGAGAGCTGCGAGCTAACTGCTGAGAATTGCGAGCTAGCTATTGTGACTTGAGCCTTCCAGTCAGACTTATTTATTGGGCTTTTGTCAGCCCATTTCTCATGGTACTAGAAAATATATAGAACAGAAACCTACTCAAATTTGCAGCAACTTCTTATTTTCCAAGGTTTTAAGGATGTAGTATAATAATAATCAAACAAAAACTCATTCTATAACAAAAATTTTGGTGCATTAATTTTGGAAAATGCTTCTACAACATCAAAGATTGAGTTGAATTTGATGCATTTAGGCAACTGTGACTAAAAAGGGAAAAACTATGGAACATAAAATTAACACCTTTCTTAATCTCTTCAAATTCAATTTAAAAAGAGACCCCAAAACTACAAATGCATAAGCCCAGGAGAACAATAACAAAGATTAAGCATAAAACTGCAACCATTTGGTACACAAAGCCAACTCAAGAAGTTCCATAATGCAAAAGATATAAAGTAGTTCTCTATACGTATATAAAGTAGCCTATAAAATCATAATGCAAAGGATACAAAACATACATGCAATAGAGAACTAACAATCATTAGCTTGAATATGTTAAGTTCAAAATGACCATTTGATACAATAAAACTATGTAAAGACATTATACACCCTAAGACACATGTTCCACTTAACTCTAACCTATATTTGGCTCTTATAAGTAATTATTACATTATAAGCAATGACTATCCACCTTTTAGCCATGCGAAGCACCACATGTAAATCTAGTAACACAAGAACTCTCATTAATAGATAATATTATAAAGCATTTTCAATGAAGTTAAGTATCTAAAGAATTTTAAGTATGCCTAAGAACAAAAACTATAAAAAAAAAATAAGACCTTTACTTAAAATAGGATAAGTAATGGATTTGACTAAAAAGCATAATGGATATGCCTAATGACAAAAAGAATAAAGAATATATGCTTTTTTTTGTTAAAAAAGGCCAAAGAAAGTGACCAGTTGATACATGGAATGCAAATAAATGACACCTGGAAGATCTTTCTCACATTCTACTTTGGCATAGTGCATTATCCACTTTAAATCACTTTGAATTTGAAAATTAAAAGATTCTTTAAAAGTCTTCATAAACACAATGAGATAAGGCATACTGTAGGATTAGCATTTCTTTCTCAACCTGTTAAATAGTAGGGTAGTGGTTTCAGTGATATAAAAAAAGTTCTCACATCTGGCATTAGCAATGGTAAAACTCCACAAGTATAGTAAGAAATACAAAACCAAAAATGCATAGACAAGTTTGGCATTGCCAAATGAAATTTTAACCATGCTTGGGATTGATTTCCAATATTTCAAAACCTAAAACCACAAGGAAAAACACAAAGTGATGCAATTCCTTTATGCTTTATAGGGTTTTGATTTTACCACATAAAACTGGTATTGACAACCTTAAAAAACCACTTGACACTATAGTTTTGTAGGCATGAATGGATCTAACCCATTACTTGAATCTTAGGGCTCTAGAAAAACTAAGAGAAATAACATTGAAATGGAATACGTGAGTTTTACATAATACAATGCAAGAAAAGCAACAACCTCAATGCAAACTATAAAACAAAGAGTTTGTATCAAATAACAATGGATTGAAAACACATTCATTCACCTAGCTATAAAACCTAATACAAAAAAGGAATGTAAGAGAGAACTTTAAAAAGAAAGTGGCATCAGCTCTAAAAAGATTAAAACTCAAATCTAAACCCTAAACTAACCATATAGTGTGAAATAAATAATACCCACTTTCAACTCAAGACTTGAAGCAAAGTAATCGAGCATTATTAATGAAAAAGATTCACATTTTACAAACAAAGCATTATAAATTTAGTTTTGCAATAACTTAAATACTAACCCAATCCTTTGCAATGATGGCCAATAACGAAGCTTAGTTGTGTCCAAAATGCCAAAAGCAATAGAAAGCAAGCAGAGACCAACGTTTGGTGTTGTTTGCATTCAAAGTCATATAGCGATAGGGAAGCTTTTATCGATAGTCATGACTAGGTGATGGAAACAGCAACACCATAGGTTCAATGGCAAGTGGTAAGACAATGTGGTCCTCCTTTGGTAAGCTAAGTGATGTTTATGGGGTCAAGAGTTAGGGCACAAAAACATAGAGATAAGAAGAAGAGAAGAAGAAATAGAGGGAAGAAAGAGGCTTCACAATTTTGAATCTGATCTTTAATTTGTCCAATAGATTTTTTATGTTTAAAAACATCGAAGAGTTACCATATGCCATTTCTTATGTTTATGAACATAAAAAAATACTAATATATTATTGTATTTTTGTTTAAAAAATTCATCATTCATGTTTTTGATGAAAAATAATGTTAAATGTGTGCCATGTAGATGTTTCTAACAAATACAAATGTTAGAAATTTCAAAGTACATTTTTTTATTTTGTGATAAATTCTTGATGTTTATTTTTTTGTCATTAGAAAAATGAGTATTTTCTTGTAGTGTATACACTTCCTCATCCACCACATTACAAGAATTGATCATTTCCAAAGCCATTATCTTAAGTATTAAGTAGGGGATGTCAAAAGCAAGATTAATGACTAGAGTGAAATCATAACAAGTATCTCTATGATGAAATTTTCAACATTTAATATGAATAATATTTTTAATTCACTTTTACCATTCATATGTTAATCATAACATAGTTTAAAGACTAAAATGCACAAAACCCTTCTATATTTTGGATGATGTGCATGTAATCCTCTGGACATTTAAAAATATGCGTCTTAATCTCTTATACTTTAATTTAGGTATACTCTATGAACATTCTTCTATTTTTGTTTTTTTTTTGTCTATAGGTTTAATAGAAGACTTACATAATTATCATGTGATCATAAAAAGCTTCCATTTGAAAAACTAAAAAATAATTCATTATTTCTAATTTTAATCTAATTATGACTTAAAATGCTGTGGCACACATGAAATAAAATAAGGAGAGATATTCTTCATTCTGTAATTTAAGAACTTGATAAAAATGAAGTATCCTCTATATGTTACTATGATGAGTTGGTTTTGTTATAATTTTTGTTAGTGTATTTCTAAAAATTGGGATTTGATATTTACCTCTTATAATTTTTGGATCCCAAAGTGGAAGCATTACTACATTGACTTAGATCATGATCCATATACACACAAACTCATCACATTCTTTGTCTCCAAATCCACTTTAGATCTATAATCATGAACAAATGCATCTCCAAATGGTTATAAATTAGCTACTAGAGTCTTCCATAGCTAAAATTACACATCCCAACTCCCATAGGCCTTAAATGGTACCTTTAAGAGTAAAATGGTGATTGCAGGAGAGCAAAAAATAGTGTATTTATGGTGGATTTTTAGGGAGCATGAATTTTTATTTATTTTCTAAAAAAAAGAAATTCTTTCTTTAAAAGCTATCTAAGAGGCTTGATCTTAACCAAACTTAAATTCCTTACCTTAAGAAATTATTATCTACACAAACCACTTATAGATAATGTACTAAAAAAAAGTAACCACTAGATAAATCCATTGAGGATTTATCTCTTTGTTTATCTCAATTGATTATTTACACAGAATAAGCAATTAAAGGATGATAGGATTAAAAAATAATCTCATGTAACATGCCCATGTGAATGTATCGCATATTATGCAACATCTCCCACTCGTACACATGTGCATGCATACTTCTTAATCAAACACATATTTTTACCCCCTTAGTTATACGGGTAATGGAATATGCAACCATACAAGAAAGATACCAAAGAGTAAATAATATACTAAGTCACCATCTAACTAGTATGACACTACTCACATCTCATTATATCTCAAATTATCTACTTAAACTAGATTTTTGTATCTTTAATCCCTCATAAATATAAAGCCATGCAAAAGTCAATCCATATTCTTTTTGTTCATGGTTATACCAACTACACAAGTTTACGTAACCTCCTAGGCAATGAGCCATAAACTTATAGATGTAACATCAAATGATTTTTCTTTAGATGCTTATATCAACTGCTTCCCTAAACATGTTCCACTAGACCACATAATTCTTAGTCTTTAGGAGTCAAGCTAAAGTAGTAACACTCAATCTTAAATTCACAACATAGGTCTATGTCCTAAAAGGTACAAATGTAGAACACTTACAAGTTCTATAGGGCTCACATAGTCATGAAGTAGGGACCCATTCAATTACTCCCTAATATAGGTCATCTTGTAGGACATATGGTATGAAATTTATGCTACAATAGAGCTCCCACATAGGGCTTATCATGCTCTAATATTATACCATATAGAACTCGAACTAGTCATCACAAAGTGACTAGTTTGAAGCACAAAGTCCTAATTTCAGCTTCATACAGGCAACATAGAGGTGTGCCATGATTTTTTGTCATAAATCTTTACTTGCCACGCAGGTAAGAAGGAAATCACCTACATATGATACTCAATAATCGTTTAAGTCTCATCCCACCTATTACTCAAATATTAAGGTGGATTTCTCATGTCAATGGGACAATCCAAACTTGATGATAATAAATATATGTATCTAATTAACCTTTATTGTAAGTCAGCCAATGATAGGAAAATAGCTTTATTTTACCAAAAAAAAAAAGTACAACACAATAGTATATCGAATGTCGCCAAACCTAAACCTCTAATATATTTACTAAAAGCATATCTTACAATGGATTTAGTAAAAGACATCAACAAACTTAGTGCTAATATTGATAGACTTTAGGGAAATTAATCCCTGTTCAATGAAATTATTTACAAACAAGTAAAGGCAAGGAGACACACTCTTACTTCTTACTACAATATGAAATGACTCCGTTTTCTAACATAAATATGTAGCTCATTATGAACTTATATTCATTTATGTATACAAGTTATCAACATTACTAGCTTTAGACTCCCTCTCAAATAACACAAAGCTATATTTTAGGTGCCTATTAGATTTCTAAGTATCCCATTGGTTGCTCCCCAATGCATAATCTTAGGACTACTTTAAAATTTACTAACCATATTGATGTCAAGCCAAGTATACATCACAATATTTATCATACTAACTACTACACTCATATACAGAACTTTTTTCCATTTGCATCATTTCTTCCTCTATCTTAAGACACTAATCCAAGCTTAGGTGAAGGCTTAAATTTCTTGGAGTATCCATAAGTTTGGAATCAAGTATGCAAAAATATTTTAAAATCCCTTAAATGCGAGTTTCTTGGGACAAACTCAAAAATCTCTTAAAATGGTCTCTTAAAATTTTAACCTCAAGGACGCAGTCTACTTGATCCAAACATTTCATTTAAAATATCATAGGCAATTATCCTTTAATTGCATGCTTCTACTCCATATTATTCTTAGCAAGCAATATGACATAAAGTGAAAGACTGAAAAACCTATTCTTCATTTTCTTGACGTATACATAATGCTCCTTTTCAAATGTAGTAAAACTCACCAATGCAAAAGTTTTAATGTAACATTGACTAGATGAATGCATAAATCCATGAATGGATTTCTTTAATTTAAGTGGCACAACTTATACACTAGTCCTTTAGCTCTAAAGCCAATGGATGAATCCATATAGATCTCTTTATCTAGTTCTCCACTAAGGAGAGTTGTTTTCACATACATTTAGAACAACCCCAAATTTAAATACGAAACAATTGCTAGGATAAAGCAAAAGGATGCAAATCTCACCATAAAAGATAAGGTATTTTTATAATCTAAGGCTCCTTTAGGTGTATCCATTCACCACAAATCAAGCTTAATACTTAATTATCCATCATGAAGAACACTTCCTCTTTTATGACACTAAGCCACTAATTCAAAGCAAGCGAATCAAGCACTTCTTTATAGAAATAAGGCACATCAATATCCATAAAAAATATTAAGAAGGACTCACCTTCTATGTCAAAGTGTCTATAAGGAACATTTCCATACAAGGTTCTTTTTAGTTGTGAATATGAAGAAGGTTTCAATGCTAAGCTTCCACTGTCTTCAACAATCTCATGATTTTGTGGATCCAAATCTATCTTATGAAACTGGGACATACCATCTTAAGGTTCATCTAACTTATAGAGTTCAAGACCCTTCTTGATTTCACCAATTCTAGGAAAGTCATCCTCTAGAAAATCCACATCTTGGGATTCAATCTCCATCAATTTAGCATCAAGATGTTCACCAAACAAAACGTATCCTTTAAAGTGTTTAGAGTATTTAATAAAGACACACTTGTCAACTATAAGGCATAACTTCCCAACCTTATAAGAAGTATTATGAACAATGCCTGTTGGCTCCCATAGGTATAAGCCTTCCATATTAGGCTTTGTATCATTCCATATTAGGACATAAGTCATAGTCAACAAAGCATCCTCTAAAACTTATTAGGAGGTTTGCTTGTGCCATCATAGACCAAATCATGTCTAGTAGAGTACGATTCCTTCTTTCCACAACACATTTTGTTACAATGTACAAGGTAACATTAACTACCTAAGTATCCTTTTCTCTTCATAGAACTTTATGAATTGATTAGATAAGTATTCTCATCCTTGGTTAGTTCGAAGAACCTTAATACTTCATTCTTTCTAATTATCAACCTTTATTATAAAGTGTTAGAAACAATTCTAAACTTCAAAGTGACGTGATAGTATAAAGATTACACCATGCCTGAAGTAATCATCTATGAAGGTTATGAAATAGGATGCACCATGACATACCCTTACATTCATTGGACCACATATATTCAAATGAATTAACTCTAAAGGATCTGTTTCAACAAAGGTTTCTACTTGCTTTTTTGGTAGCAAGAAATGACTCATCTGTTGAAAGTTTGACTTTAATAAAAGAGCACAATATCTCATCTCTAGCCAATCTAGACATTCTATCTTGTCCAATATGTTCTAATCTAGAATCATATTTAATATATTTAAATGAACATCTATAGAAAAAGAAGATGCAATACAAAGAATGTTGTCAAAATTCAAATCCTGATCTAAGATGATCAAATCATATTACAAGACACCACGACCATAAAAAGTTGGCAAGATAAACAAATAAATTAGTTATTCTTGAACCATCTAAGTTTTATCAAAGTTGTAACAAAAACATATTACATTAAATAATGCTTACATAAAACATATCATGCAAGATCAATATGCATCTACCACACATAGTAAATTGGTAGGTTTCAACATATAAAACCTCTATTTATGATCTTTTCCCACTATTACAAAGTGTTTGTCACCATCATTCAATGTTAATCTATAAAACCTACACAATTGTAAGTCACATGTTTGTTACTTATGTTTCTACAATCCAACCAAAGAAAGAGTGAGCCACAAAGACATGTGGATATGCTAAAAATTATAGACTGATGAGATTAATGAAGAGCAAGCCTTCTTTGAGATTAAGACAATCTTGTACAAAATAACCCTTTTACTATAATTAAAGCATTTTAGGTCTTATTTTGCCTTTAGGACTTGCTTACCCCTTATGACGTTTGATGTCCATCTAGCTCAAAGTCCAAAATTATCTCCTTTTGCTATTTCCAACATTAAGGCCTATACCCTCTATATTGTACAACTTGTGCCACCATTATAGCACTAGATTGTGAGTAAAAGCTAATGTTGCTAGTGAAGGAGTGTTCGGCCGAGCAAGGGCAAAATGGTCCAGAAATTTCAAAAATTTTCTTACACCCAACCGAACATTCAATCCCA
>JANHAO010028863.1:0-10500 GCA_026873985.1 Saraca asoca
TCTTTGGCCATCTCACCTTCAGTTTTTATTTTTGTTGTGAGGTAGGCTCTGGGGCCATCTCACCCTCGATTTTTATTATTTTTTTATTATTGCAAGGTAGGCTCTGGGCCATCTCACCCCTGAATGTGAGGTAGGCTCAAAGGCCGTCTTATCCTCAGATGTGAGGTAGGCTCTAGGCCATCTCACCCTTAGACAGGTTTTTGTTTTTGATGCTCTTGTCGTGAGGTAGGCTTAAAGGTCATCTCACCCTTGGATGTGGGTAGGTTCTAGGCCGTCTCACCCTCGAACAGGTTTTGTTTTTGATTGTGTTATCATGAAGTAGGCTCTGGGCTATCTCACCCTCAGACATGAGGTAGGCTCAAAGGCCATCTCACCCTCGGACGTGAGGTAGGCTCTAGGCCGTCTCACCCTCGGACAGATTTTGTTTTTGATACTCATTACTAGCTGGTTAGCATTTCTATGTCTTGGCCAATCGGCTATAACTTTTATAGGTCTAATCGTAGGGCAATTCTTTTCAGGCAGCATTTTGCTGGGCAATTCATAAATAGATTTCAAAATCGTAGTAAAGTTCATGAGAATATTATAGGATCAGAATATGGCTCTGATGGAAGGTTCTGGCTCTCAAGTTGTAACTCGCTGGGCTTGTTGAGCTCGCTGTTCTGTCAACTTTACCACATGGTCCTGTAGCCAACTTCTTCTGATGAGATCTTTTATGGCATCCTTCAATGCCCAACATTCTGAGGTGGTGTGTCCAGCTTCATTATGATAAGCACAAAATCTGCTTGCATCTCTGGATTTGGGGGCATCTCTCATTCGCATGGGCCTCCCAAAGTCTTCATTATGCCTTTTTGCGATAAAGATTCTATCCTATGTGTTTGACGAACGACGTAGCTTTTGAAGTGACCTCCAGGTCACAAGGACTTTGCCTTCTTTGTGAGCTAGGGACTGAGGTAGTGACTGTGACTCTCATCATTTCTTTTTTTACTCACAGTGGGACCATTGGTGTCTGCTTTTTGTTTGGATTCCTCCGTTTTGAAGGTTTCTTCCTACCTTATTTGTTTAGCAACTTGCTCGTAAAATTCAGTGAGATCTCAAGCTGGGGACTTGTAAAGGCTTTTATATAGTTTTTCGTCTTTGCAGAGTCCCACTGAGATGGCTGTTAAGATACCTTCCTCTGAAGGGTTTTCCATGGAGTTAGCTTCATGCCTAAATCTGGCTATATAGTCTTTTAGTGATTCGTTCTTATGCTGAAAGATCATTGTGAGATGATAGAGAGGTGTGAGCTGCCTTTTTAGTGCCTGGTACTGGTCGATGAATTTTCTCTGGCATTCTTCCTAACTGCTAACACTGTGAGCTGGGAGGTTTTTGAACCATGCCCAAGGCACTCCTCCCAATGTAGCTAGGAAAACACGGCGTTTCACTAAAGGGTCAGTTATCTGAAGATCCATCTAGATATTGAATGCATCCAGGTGGTCACTGGGGTTGCTGTTCCTGTCATATAACAGGATTGCGAGCACTTTGAGCTTTTATGGGAGGGGATGCATTTCAATTTCCACAAAGAATGGTGAACTTTCTTCATAGCGAGGTTGATTGCTTTGGGGCCGTGGGCATTCTTCTAGCCTTTTGAGCCTTTAGAGGACTTCCTCCATTATCAGGTTCTACATTTTGAGCTAAGGGATGGAGCTTCCCGCTTATTGCGAGCCCCTAGTCACTGACTATCATGGTCTTCATAGTTTTCCTTCTGAGCTTATCTATGAAGCTGCTGGAGTTGTACCATGATCCCTTCTTATCTTTGTGCACTTTGGGCTTGTGCCAGTGCCAGTGCTTTAACAGTTTCAACCAACTCTCTTACCATATTTTTAAGTGTCTGTTTCCTGGCGGGCCTTTGTGCCTCTTCAGTTCCAGGGATAACAATAGAATGCTGGTAAGCCCCCACAATAGGAGTGTCCATTGGTTAAAAGACTGAAGCGGTTGAAATCCAAGTGGTTCTTCCTCTTACCATTGTTATTGTGAGAATGGATGTTCCAGGGAAACAGATACAAAAAATAGATGGTCCCCACAGATGGTGCCAAAATGTTAACGGTGAAATTTGGTTCTGCCAAATTCCTGTCAACGGGTGTGTAGTTCTTGAACCCCAAGTTGTTTTCTAGTTTGAAGGATGTGCAGATTGGAGGATAATGAAGATGGTGGAGAGGAAGAAAGGTGATGGCGTGCACAATCTTTAACGTGATTCAACTAAATTCGAGCAGTATCGGACTTTACATCCACGGTGGAGCTTTTCTTAATATAGGAAAAGAGGTTTTTATAGAACTTTAGCTTACAAGTTTTCCAGCCCCATCCCCCTCCTCTTCTAACAATGCATTCCTATTTATAGAGAAAGGAAGAGTTATATATAATGATTACAAGCTACAATTGTGTTACATCAAGAAATAAATGGGAAAGATAATAAAATTCCTACAATCTAGCTGTTGTAGGCTACTTTCTACGAGATGGGCCCCTCTTGTCGGCTATAAGCTGACATATGTGTATTTAATACTTAATCCCATCTTGTTTGAGCGAGATGTCCTCCTTCCCAAACTGAGACTCTCAACTTGGGGTCGCTACGGTGGATTGCTTAGCGAGCTCGATGTTGTCGTTGTAGCATAGTGAGCTCGAGCAGAATAGTCAGCTACTTAGCAAGCTGGCCTCATGATGACCTCGTTATGTTGCTTTCTAGTGATGAGCAAGGTGGCACTCACTGGGCATCTTCAACGAGCTAGGTAACTTAGCCTCTATGGGCTCGTGCTGACTTATTCTTCAAAGCCATTTTTTACCCATAAAAAACTACAATTTAGTCTCAATTCTTTGTGAAGTTGATGATTAAAGTTAAATGGTTAAGGACTAAATTAATGATGGAGAGAATTTTGGAAGATTCTCTAGCTTGTAGGAAGGGGGAACATGTAAAGTTGGGACATAAAGTTTGTGATGTTCAACTGATTAGGGGTAGTAATTTAATGAATTTATGCATTAATTAATTAGATTACTCTTGCTGGGGATTAAGAATATAATTGATTAGCTTAGGGAAATTGAATTTATGAAAGGGTAAGTGAATGCGACAAATTTTATAAAGCTAAATCTTAGCTAGTTTTTGAGTACCAATCTTGCACATATATTACTCTAAAAGTCCTAACCTATTTTGTGCCAAGCTTGAATTATAGTTAAACTATTTTAAGGAGGTTGGTGTTGTTGGGAGAATATGACTCCTGCTCTCCTAGGGAGTTTAGATTGTATTTTGGGATGACATTGACTGGGGGGTTCTGGATTGTTGCTATTTCAGAACATCTTGGAAAGGACTTGTGACTATAAATCTGCCATACCTGGTCTAGTTCGGTCCAGCTTGCTTTATGGCCACTTAAATGTGACATTGGGTACAATTATGTGATCTTTATTATAGGATAAGTGTTAGGAAAGAGGTAAGGTCTTGTGACTGCAAATCTTCCATAGTTGGTTTGTCTCTAGGTACCTTTATAGCCTCTTAAATGTGATGTTGGGTACAATTACATGATCTTTATTATAGGATAAGTGTTAGGAAAGAGGTAGGATTAGTATTGCTATATTTTAATCTTTCTAAGTTAATTTTCATTAATTAAGTTGATAAATCATGAATTTTATATAATTAGGTTTCAATGATCTTAAAATTCAAGAAGTTGCTAGTTCAAGTTTGAGGCTAGAAGGAAGGATGGAAAATCTCAAATACGTTAGACTGAGAAGGTCTCAAAACTAAGCTCTATGAGCTTAGAGTCTATGAGTGGATATTTTACTCACTCACTTATATATTAGAGATGGATTTGGTTAATTACAATTTGAAATTGAAAACCTTATTGCATTACAAACATAAATTGATTTAAAAAAATTTACTAGGTACTCATTATGGAGGTGAGTTGTATGTTGAAGTGAATAGTATATGCATTTGCATATTAAAATGTGGAGCATTTGCCTTATGAATTGATACTTGAAATTCATGAGAATTTGATTGAATTGTTATTATATAGCTTCAAATGATTTTAGAAAAAAAATTGTGGATTAACTAATTTTAATATTGTTAAACTATCAAATGTTTGGTTTTTAAAACCCATCTAAATAAATTCATAAATGCTTATATTATTTATAAAAATAGATGATAGTGTGTAAAGTGTATATGTTTTTAGAAAGCATATGGGATCCTTAGGAAAATTCTTTTGGGAACCCCTAAGTGAACTTAGAAAAAAGAATATATGACCATTTAACATGAGGGAAGGATAAGAGGAGAATAACTACTGGAGGGATAAGAAGAATGGAGATTGATACATGAATTAATACACTGAATGGTGGTTACTTAAGAAACTACCTTTGGATCCTAATTGTGGATTTTGAACTAAGCATTGTTTTTTTTTTTTAATGAAAGATATATGTATTGAATTCAAATGGTTATTACTATCTTTTTGTAGAGATACTTGAATGAAAAAAGCATAACTTTTTATGTTTTATATGAATTGCTTGGATATTTACCACATCCTTAAACTTTTAGAAAGGTATGTTAGATAACTACTTTCTTTTGCTTCCCTTGTAGACAAGGTAATACTATGTCTTACATTATGATTTGCTATTCTTATAGTGCAAATGGGTTTCACAGAAAAGAAAGATAAGAATTTTCAAGTTTTTGAAGTGTGATTGAGGATATGAGAAATAATATTTTGCTTTAAAAGTTAATTATGAAAAGTCATGGACTCAAGCAAATGACCCATTCACTGAGTTTATTAAAAACTCACCATATGCTTTTTATACACTTGTTTTTAGGTATTGAGCCCACACCTTGATGGGTAGATAGATATTGAAGGCAATGCCCTTAGAGATTAAATTTTGGTAGTTGTTAGGTATAGTGCATATGCATGTGTATGTCAGTCATGGTCTTGTTGTAAATGTTGTATCTTTTGTATTTGTGAGGACCTTTGGATTGTTTAATAGGTTGTATAGTAGGGTGTGTGGCCTTAGAAACATTCGAAAAATAGAGAAAACTCTATTGGATTTTAGTCAAAAATCTTTTCTTTTAGTGAAGTAAAGAAAGTACAGGTATTTTTGAGGAAATTTTTGGTTATTGTCTTCTTTATAGTTCTAATAAGAAGTATGTATCGAGCGTGTGTGTGTAAGGCTTGTAGAAAAACTTCAGCGGCTACCTTTCTATATGTTGATGGTGGATTTTGGTTTTGCCAGAATCCAACTAATAGAGGAGGTTCTTTTGGAACTCGAGTGACAATCTGGTTCCAATCCCAGTAGATAAATGCAATAAGGCAAGAAGAAGGATAATAACAAGGAATGCAAAGCCTTTTTAATGTGGTTTGGCCAAATCTAGATAGTATCGAACCCTACGTCCACAGTAGTATATTGATATGGAAGAATTTTTACAAAGCTTTAGTATAGCAAATTGTGCCACCTCAGCCTTAGCTTCCTCTTTTTACAGAGTGCTCATTCCTCCTATTTATAGAGGAGAGAAGGCTACAATAGTAAATTTATAAGTTGTAAATATGTTACACTATGTAGTGTTCGTACAAGACAAAGTATATCTTTCAGTTTAGCTACTACAGATTGCATTTTATGGATGGGGCCCTTGTCTCCTAGGTGTGTCATATGCTTGTCTCCTACTCATGGGATTCTTGGGTAAAAGTCATTCTTGGCGAACCAGAACCCCTAGTTGGAGGTCATTGTTGCCTTCTTCTGAGACCAAGCTTATTCTCACTGAAATGAGCTCGCATGAAGAAGGTTGCTGATCGCACGAGCTGAGGCTTCGCACTTCTAACACCTCAGTGAGCTAGAGCTCTATAGCTTCTAGGTCTTTTATCAACCTATTCAGGGGACTCCGAATTTCACTCATAACATTAAGCCCCCTAACTCTCAACTCGCTTCATGGGTTGGGAGTTGAGACTTCACTGTACAGTCAAAGCCTTTATTGATTGTGTCGTTTCATTTGTTCCAAACCATTCTCTTCATCACATGTGTCTCATAATCATGGATGCGTTTGCCTCTTTTTCTCCTGAGAAAATTAATGAAGGTGGTTGGGAGTTCCCCCGAATCCCTTAGTGGGATCAAAGCTGATTCTATTTAAGATAGTAGATGCCTTCTTTTCTTCTTCAGAGACATCTGATGGGAACTTCAGATGAGTCCCCCACACCTCCGGTGTTCTATTTTTCTAGCTGAGGCATGTATGGCTTGTTACATAGGAAGATTCGAAGACAATATTTCTCTGGTAATGTGGAAAGATCTCACACAGATCTCAGATTGTGTCCTCATGGTTGTGAGGTTTCTCCTTTTCAGTTGTTCCGGTAGGCCTCTTCGGACCTCTCGATTTCAGGAGTGAAGATGAGGAAGAGCTTGTTGCTGAGGAAGGGGATTGGAAGAAGAAAGTTAGGGACTTAAGCGAGCCCCTGAGCTTCCAATTGGTGGGGGTTTATCCTTCAGTGGCTAACCTTCTGATTGGTGTTAGCTTACCCTTTGCATGTCAATCTTTCTTCTAGAGGAACTAGCTATAGCTTTTTCTAACTTATATTTTGACTCTTTCTGATATAAATGTACCTCGCTGAGGCTTTTTAATGAATGAAATTTCCTTCTTTTTTCTTCAAGTATTTGGCCATTTGACCTGTAATTCTCAAATGATAAGTGTTAATTTTACACATAAAAATAACTAAATAACCAATCGGTAATGCTTCTTTGATCGAGAAATAAGTTTGAGCTAAGTATATTGAACGTGGCAATATATAAGTAGGTCACATGGCTATAAGGTATCTATGAAATTTTGATCGTATGAGAGCTGTGAAATTTTGATCGCATAAGAGCTGCAAAATTTTGATTGCATGATAGCTACGAAGTTTAGGCCACATGCATACAGTGTCTAAGAAAGTTGCTCGTATGCATGATGATAACACTGCATGCATACAATGGCTAAGAAAGTGGCTCGCATGCACAAGCTTTAAGCTACACACATATGGTGGCTAAGAAAGTTTCTCACATGTATGGTAAGATTGCAATACACGGTGGATAAGAAAGTGGCTCATACGTGCGGTAAGGTCACTGTGGGCACAAAATGGATAAGAAAGTGGCTCGTATATGTGAGCTTTAAGTTACATGCACATGGTGGCGAAGAAAGTGGCTCATATGCATGACTGACAATGGTGCACATATGATGGCTAAGAAAGTGGCTTGCATGCACGAGCTTTAAGTTGCACACATGCGATGGCTAAGAAAGTTGCTCGTATGTGTGATAAGACCACAATGCACGATGGCTAAGAAAGTGGCTTGTACATGTGGTAAGGTCACTGCACGCACACAATGGCTAAGAAACTAGCCCATATGCGTAAGCTTTAGATCACATGAAAGCTGTGAATACTTGATCGCATGAAAACTACGAATACTTGATTGCATGAAAGCTATGAATACTTGATCGCATTAATGTGTTGCTCGATCGTAACTTGAGACTCAGTTTGTAAAGTGTTCACTTCTCAGAATCTTGAGACCAAATCAAATGTTTTCTAGAATTTTTAGGAGAATATACATGAATCGACCTATACAGAATTTGGGCCACTTTCGCATATCATATTACAAGTTCAATATATGGTTCTCACTATAGCCTACCATTCCTACTCGGGGTCCCACTGAGGCCAGGGGCTATTACATTATAGGCCGCAATACATACTCCCTCAAGCACCCTCTCTTAATCAGATCGTCAATAGCATCTTTGAGAGCTCGACAATCCAAAGTGTTATGCCCTGCCTTATTGTGGTAGGCACAGAACTTGTTTGTGTTTCTGCTTGCTCGAGGAGTCCATAAAGGAATGGGAGTCCCAAAGTCTTCTTTGCCCTTTTCTGTAGCAAATATCCTATCTGGGGTATCTGACAGGATACTATACTAGTCAGGGTGGCCTAGATGTAGAGGTCGCTCACTTCTGGCTTTCTTGGTGGGCTGACTGTTGGAATCACCATCCCGGCTCTTACTACTCCTCTTTTTGCTTTGGGTGGAGGGGCTCGCCTTGTCCCTTTGCTTGGACTCTTTCGGACCAAAAGTCTCCTACCACTTGATTTCCTTGGCAACTCGCTCATAAAATTTACCTAGGTCCGTGACTGGGGATTTATATATACTTTTATATAGCTTGCTGTCTTTGTAGAGCCTTGTTGATATGGCCGTCAAGATGGCTTCATTGGATGGGCTCTCCACATTGTCGATCTCGCATCCAAACCAAGCAATATAATCTTTCAGTGACTTATGCTTATGCTAAAAGATTGTAGCGAGATGACAGGGGGCATGGGTTGCTTCCTTAATGCTCAGTATTGATTGAGGAATTTTTACTGGCATTCCTCCCAACTGCTAATGTTGTGAGCTGGGAGATTCCTGAACCAAGCTCGAGGTGCATCTCCCAATGTAGCTGGGAAGACACGGCATTTGATCAGGGAGTTAGTTTTCTGGAGATTCATTTGGATGTTGAACATATCCAGGTGGCTGTGCGGGTCACTATCCCCATTGTACAGTGGAACCATGGGAACTTTAAGCTTGTGTGGGAGAGGTTCCGACTCAATCTCCTTAGAAAAGGGGGATTGTCCCTTGGGGCATCCCTGATTGCTTTAACCTTGAGAGTGTTCTTCTAGTTGCTTCACCCTTTATAGTAGCTCCTCCATCAGCTGAGCTAATGCTTTTGAGCATTTGTTGGAAGGCTAGTGACTCTTCTTACTCTCTTGGTCATGCGAGCGACGATCTGATGTATGCTGTTGGTTGACCTTGTTCAAGCTTTCAGCTTGCTATTGCCGGTGACCATTCTCGGGTGTGATGACTTCAGCTTGTCTTTGTACACCCTGAGCTCGCACTTATGTCAACACCTTAAATGCTTCAGCCATTTCTTTTACTATATTTTCCAATGCCTCTTGGCGTCGGTGCCAAGCTTGCATTTCGTTGCTCCTAAGCATAGTAACGGCAGGTCGGTCGTGAATAGAGGAGGGCAAGCTGTTAGTGGTCCTGGCGATAGAAGAACTCGCCGCATGACCTTTCAAGTGGTTACTGACAGCCTGAGACTTCCTAATAGCTTTTCCTCTGGCCATTACAACTAGACAAAGGAAGAACTTGAGTGTAAAGAATTAACCAAACTATAGATGAGTTCCCACAGATGGCGCCAAAATGTTGATAGTGGATTTTGGTTCTGCCAGAATCCAGCCAACAAAAGAAGTTCTTTTGGGACTCAAGCATTCCAATCCTAGGAGATAAATGCAATAAGGCAAGAAGAAGGAGAATAACAAGGAATGCAAATCCTTTTTATCGTGGTTCGGCCAAATCCGAACAGTATCAGACCCTATATCCATGGTAGTCTATTGATATGGAAGAATTTCTACAGAGCTTTAGTGTAGTAATCCTCAGCCTTAGCTCCCTCTCTTTACAAAGTGCTCTTTCCTCCTATTTATAGAGGAGAGGAGGCTACAATAGTAAATTTACAAGTTGTAAATATGTTACATCGTGAGTGTTCATACAAGACAAAGTATATCTTTCAATTCGACTACTACAGATTGCATTCTGTGGATGGGACCCTTGTCTTCTGGGTGTGTCATACGCTTGTCTCCTAATCATGGGATTCTTGGGTGAAAGCCATTCTTGGCGAACCAAAACCCTAAGTCGGAGGTCGTTGCTGCCTTGTTCTGGATGTGTCATACGCTTCGCACTTCTAACACCTTAGCGAGCTAGAGCTCTATAGCTGTCTGAGTCTTTTATCACCCCATTTAGGGGACTTCAGATTTCACTCATAACACTATGCCAGTCATGTTTTCAAATTCGGGAGTGACAACTTAAAATGTATTTCCCTGCGATCATATATAAAAGATCTTTAAATCATACTTAGCCATACTCATATTTAAAAGACCTTTTTAACAACGCTGTAAAAAAATACGTGTTCACAATTTACAACCTAAATTTAATTTGGTCAAACTTAATAAAGGCATGTCTTATAAATAAGTAAATCAATTTAAATTTAATTTCGATAACTATAACGTGAATGATAATTCATGAAAAAAATATATACCTACTATATAAGTATGTACTTGATTTTGTATACAAAATGTTTACAATTTACACTATACAATATTACCGTATAAATTCAATTGTACCACTTATTTATTATCTGCATCTATTTTTTGCATGCTAGATGCGAATTGTGCAAAATTCTATACACAAAATGCGAAAACGAGTTGAAGAATTTATTATTTTTTTAAATATAAGATTGACATTATTCTTTAAAATAAAAAACATATTATCGTTTGAACTAGGCAATTAGCATGCAATAGAATTTTAAGAAGAATTTGTAAACTTTATGTATGCTAGATGCATACTTTTATATACAAAATGCAATAAGTTGAAGATTTGAATAATGAAAGGTAAAAATAAATTATTTCTAAAATCTATAAATCTATAATTCCTAAAAGTATATTCATTTGAACTTAGTCAAGCAGTTAGGATGCT
>JANHAO010028864.1:0-10508 GCA_026873985.1 Saraca asoca
TTCGATGCAACATCAATGCACTAAAGAACTGTGAAAGATCTTCATAGGCAAATCGATGTTACATCAATGTATGAACAAAAATCTCTTAGGCAAATCGATGTTACTTCGATGATTAAGCAAAATTTCACAGTCAAATCGAAGTCATTTCGATGTATCGAGCAAAAATCATTACCGAAGGTTTGGAAATTTGACCGCTGCGACGTTGTAATCGATGTATAGCCTTCAAACAACATATTATACATCGATTTCACATCGATGCATTAGTGAATAACAAACCGTAATCGATGTTACATCGATGTATAAATTGAAAAATCATTTTTCTGTTACAGACGGTTATGGTAATTATTCTGGCCTAACTACCTCCTATATATATGAGACTTTCACATAGTTTTTCATATCAATCAAGTGCGAAAACTGATTTAGAGAGAAAAGCTCAAATTACTCTTACAATATTCAAAGTTTTACAAATTTTTTGGATTAAGTCTGCTTCAATTTATTCTAGTTTGTTTAGGATTTTCATCTCAAACGTTGGTATTGTATTTCCAAATCTTTTCTTTAATTCTATTTTGTTTTTCTGAGATTTCTAGGGTTTAGAAATCTATATAGGTTTAGAAGAGCTTGGTGTAAATATTCTAGGTTAGTAAGAAACCTGATAATTTCTTATGATTTTATTGTAAAGACTAGCATTTCAGGAGCGTGTCAATCCTGATAGTTTTCTATTTTAATTCAGAGGTCTTTTAGTTGAGAAAGATCAAGTGGAGTAGACTTGAATTATAGTTTCAATTCAAGTTGAATCACTTTAAAATATCTATGTTCAATTCTTTTCTTTTTTCTGCACAATCTTTATCTCTGTAGTTCATTCTTAATCTTTATTTCTCATTCAATTGCTACTTATCACATTTTTACATATAAAATCAATTGAATTCGATTCTGATACTGGTGTATATAAATCTCCAATGAGATAAGGGCAAGATCTATTCTTTTTTGGCATTTTCTAACTATTTTATTTGGGACTGACACTTCTTATCTTTATGCACTTTGGGCTTGTGCCTGTGCCAATATTTTAACAATTTCAACCAACTCTCTTACCATATTTTCGAGTACTGGTTGGGGTTGGCTGTGCGTTTACGCCTCTTCAGTTCTAGGGACAGTGGAATGCTGGTGAGCCCCTACAGTGGGAGCATCCGCTGGTTGAGAGACTGGAGCGGTTGAACTCCGAGTGGTTCTTCCTCTTATCATTGTTATTGTAGGAATGGATGTTTTGGAGAAACAAATGCAAAAAATAGATGGGCCCTTTTTCTAGCACCAAAATATTGATAGTGAAATTTGGTTCTGCCAAATTCTTGTCAATGGGTGTGTAGTTCTTGAACCCTAAACTGTTTTCTGGTTCAGAAGACATACAAATTGGAGGATGATGGAAATGGTGAGGAGGAAGAAAGGTGGAGGCACAAGTAACCTTTTTAACGTGGTTCGGCTAAATTCGGGTGGTACCGGATCCTATATCCATGGTAGAGTTTTTATTAATATTTGAAAGAAGATTTTTACACGGCTTTAGCTTACAAGTTTTCCGGTCTCTTCCCCCTTCTAACAATGTATTCCTATTTATAGAAGAAGGGAGAATTACATATAATGATTACAAGCTACAGTTGTATTACATCAAAAAATAAATGTGGAAGACAATAAAACTTCTGCAATCCATCTGTTTGCAGGGTACTTTCTACGGGATGGGCCCCTCTTGTCGGCTATAGGCTGGCATATGTGCGTCTATCTCTTGGTCTCGCTTTATCAAGCGAGATGTCCATCACCTCGAGTTGGGTTCTTGAGCTCAGGGTCGAAGTGGCATTTTGCTTAGCGAGCTCGATGCTATTTTTGTAGCATCGCGAGCTCAAGCAGGATGGTCAGTTGCTTAGCGAGTTGATCTTATGATGGCCTCGTTGTGTCATTTTCTAGCGATGAGCGAAGTGATTTTCGCCGGGCATCTTCAGCGAGCTGCGTAACTTAACTTCTGTTGTGTTTGTGCTTGTTTCTTTCTCCAAAAGTCGATTTTCACCCATAAAATCATATATTATTATAATTAATATATTATCTTTAAATATATATATTATAAATATTTTTTATGAAAATTTAAAAATATTTTAAATTAAAATTATGATAAATACTAAAAAATGATAAAAAAATTTAAAAGAAAAACTATGAAATATCAAAATTAGTGTTCGATATTTAAAGATAATAAAACAATTTTTAAAAATGAGAATTTTTAAATAAATATTATCTTCTAAATCATACTTATATATTTCTAATATAAGCAATTTATTTCTATATATACATAAAAATAATTCAAATTGAAATCTATTAATGAATTTAAATTGAAAAAAGGGTGTAAATAATTTTATTAAATATTTTATTTTGAAATAGATAATTTTTATAAAAATAAGGATATATAGTATTTATCAAAGTACTTTATAATTTAAAAATTAAAGAATATATTATTAAAATTATTTAAAATTTAAATTATGCAACCTACTGAAATATTAAAATATTTTTAAATTTTATTTTTAATATTAAACACTTAATATAATATCACCAAATTTTAAGTTAAAAATCATTTTAATGATGTTAAAAAGGATACCAAAATCACATTACTCAAATAAATAAATAAATAAAACATTAAAAATTAGAAATCAAAATATTATTTGATAATTTAAAAAATAAAAAATTAAAATAATAATTTTATAGTCATAAAATTAAAAACTAAATAAATTAGAAATTAATTATAAATAATTTATTATTAGAACAAATAAATACAAAAGTTCTATCTTAATTTGAAGTATTAGATAAGGGTGAGTGTTATGATTTTTATATTATTAAAAAATTATTAAATTTGAATTAAATAATCATCTTTTTTCACTATATCTCTACAAAATATTTAAATTTAAGTTTAAGTGTAATATTTTTTATATTTTAAAGAAAATTTGAATAGATTTTAAAATTAGACGAAAGATCCACATAATTTCATTAAAATTCATAAGAGCTCAAAATATTTTTTCCTAAAAAATAACAAGATAAAATGAAACGCAAAAATATGAAAGATAATAGCTGATTAAAAGATTAGTTTTGTTTCCCCAGTATTATTTTATTTATCTATAAAGGTTATATCTTGTGCATATTTAAAAAATTAGGAAAACATAATCTTATAACTCTTGTGAAAAGGTTTCATATTTTTAAATTTTTTTTAGAAGTTATAATTTTTATATAAAAATAAAAAATTATATAATTTTAAATAAAGGAATAATATTTTTTTATATACTTATTACATATATAATTTACATGTTCTTGTTATTTTTTATGAAAAGAATCATAAAATTTTGTATAAAATATTATAACTTTTCATATTATAATTTTTATAAATAGACACAAAATTTTAACGGCAAGCATTACGCTTATTTCTTTATCTGCCAAGTGGATGCCTGAAATATCTAGTGGCGGAGAGAAGCGGAGACCTTGAAGTGGAGAGGTTGCTGCCATATTAACTCAAAAAAGATGAATATTGACAATTTGTGAGGCCATCATTATTACGTGGCTTAAGCACTGACTAATTCTCTCATTTAACTGTGATGGAAACTTCTTTGGTGAGTTTTTATATCTCCCATTTCTGCCCTGAATCAGAAAACAAGAATTTACATTTATGTATAATATTATTTATTACTTTAAATCTAAATAAATTAAAATTCTAATATTTTTATTCCAAACAAGGGATTAATTATATTTAAAAGGTTAGTTAGAAGTAAAAACCTATTTTCAACATATTGTTTATTGCATTCGCTTGGAGATTAAAAATCTTTGTCAAAATATATTTTTTATCCTTTAATTTTTATTTAAATTTTAATAATACTTACTGATTTTTATTTGAATCAATTATATCCGTTAATTTTCAAAATAAGCATAATTAAAATATTTAGAAAAATTATTCATTTTTCTAATAAAAAAATCCTATATGATTTAATAGAATACTGATTGAACAATAAAAACTGCTAATTAGATTAAAAGAAAAATTAAAGTTATTTTACTTTTTAAATTTAAGATTATATTTTCTTCTTTATTAAATTAGGGTGTAAAACTTCTCTTCCTATGTTATAGATTCTCAAAACGCACATGCAATTATGATAAAAAAATTATTAATAATAAAGAGAAAAAGGAATTCCAAGCTAATAAAATTGAAAATTTATTTTCATAATTGGAAGTTATTGAAAATTTTCTTCTCAAAACTCATCTATTATGGATTCTTTTTTAAAATTTCTTTCTCTGGCTGCCATCATAGCAAAAAGAGGGAATTTTTTTTTCCAATCTTACTATTAATAATATTTCTTGATCATGAATTTTGAGAATCCATAATAGAATGAGAGAAATTTATGCTCTAATTTAATGAAAAAAAGATATAATTTTAAATTTAAGGAGTAAAATAATTTTAACTCTTCTTTTAATCTAATCATCATTCTATTTGGACATGTAAGATTTTTCTATTAAGAAAATAAATGGTTTTTCAAAATTTTTAATATTATATTTATTTTGAAAATTAGGTTGTACAACTGAATCAAAATATATTATTGAAATTTAAATGAAAATTGGAGAGTAAAAAGTATACTTTGACCAAAAAAATTTTTATCCTTCTAATGGATGCATTATGATTATGATTGTAGTTGCAATAATAATTATGTTACAATTAATAAAATTGTAAAAAAAAATTATAAATATATTGTTATTATAAAATAAAATTATAAAAAGTTATAATTGTAAATCCCATTAATATTAAGTACAATATTGTATGTGCATACTGCAATCTTTTAACGGGAAATTAAATTTCCAGGAAATAAGTTCTTGTGTGAAGGAATTTCTCAAAAAATATTGAAAATTATTTGGTTGATATTAAAAAAGTAGAGATTTTCAGGAAATAAGTTCTCATATAGTGTTTAATTTAACTATATACTTCTTAGGGAGTTTATCAAAATGGCTAAAATATCATATATAAAAGTTATGTTATTTCACCAAGATATTATGTAAATTTTTAAAATTGTACTCTTATCATTATTTAAATTTTATTAGGATAATTTTATATTTTATTTCATTAAAAATATAAAAAGTAAAATTTACTTAAAGGGTTAGGTAAGTAACTTCTTATACCCTGTAAGAAGTAGAGTTTTCCCTATTTTTTAAGTTAATGACTAACCAAACAATCTAAGTATTTTTGAGTTGAACTTATCTAAGTTAGATAAATAACTTTTTATATTTTATAGAAAGTAGAACTTCCCTAATTTTTTAAGTTAATGACAAACTAACAACTCAATCATTTTCTATTTCTTGAAAAGTTGCACTTCTTATTAAACTTTCTGTGAACTAAATAATTTCTTAGATCTAAATATGCTTATAATCACTGGATCATAATTGTATAACTCTGTTCAATGTAATCTGTAAGTGGTTTCTCAGAGAGTGACTTGCGTAAGCATTGTTGATTATTGTATTACTCCGTTTGGTGACGTTGTTAATTGCTTAGTACAAATGTGTGTTTTCAATATTCCGTCTTCTATGGACTAAGTGATGGCAATGTGGATCCGACCCACTAATCTTATTCAAATCATTGGGTTGGGTCTGTGTAAGATTCAATACACAAGCGGATTGGTTCCCGATATGGACAGGAAGAACAACTCAAAAAATCCACATATTAACTCATCTATTAGGATGAATAATTATAATTTTTTCAACAATTAAATTAAATATGAAGGAATTCGCATGTTTCTTTTCTAGATAAGGTCCATTTTGGATCTGAGAAGTCTAGACCCGTTTTTGACCCAAAAGGTCCGGGTCTTAATTGGTTCGGGTCCACAGCGCCTGTGAATTGGTGGCTACAGGTCGGATGGAACCAAATCCACCAAATTGTCATCCTTGTTAATGCTATTGTTGGCTAGAAATTGTACAAATGCGCTTGGACTAGGGCATGACAACCGGAAATGCTCTGCCCTCTTCTCTTCAAATTAGCCTGTTGTTCACAGGGTTCGCGCAGTTCGCGAACCATTTGTGATTTAATTTAAAAATTGATTAATAAGTTAAGATTATAAATAAAATAAGTTAAGTCTAAATTTGAAAAGTTATTTTATTCGTAAAATGAATTTGATTTATAATTAATTTTATTTGTTTGATTTATAAATCAATTCGATAAATTAATTATAATTATAAATATGTCTTAATAACATTTACAAAATATAGTGTATTTAAATGAATTTAAGTATTATTTTTTTATGAAAGATTAAATCAATCAAATGAGTCAAACTAATGTTCTAATAATACCAATTGGTTTAATTCATTTTGATCCAGATTTATTTATTTGAAATTTTAGTTTATTTGATTTAAACAGATGAATTATCAAGTTAAGTCAAATAATTTATAAATATAATTTAAATTAAATTTAAATAAAAAATTGATTCATTTAAATATAAATGAAGTTTTTAATTAAGTAAAATTCATTCAAATTGAGACAAACTGGACTTGATTCAACTGGAATATCTACCCTACTTAATTTCTTATGATTTCAATCCAAAAGAGTTCAGATCGGGAGTACCGTTGAATCCTTGCTGACTATTAGTTGTTGTCCTTGCCCATGAAGAGTTAATTTCCATTGTTCGAAATTAATTTTAGATTTTATTTTATTTCAATAGAAATAATTTTAATTTATTTAAAAATTATATATTTATTTGTAAATGAATTTTTTTATACGAAATATATTGAAAAATTAATAAATTTTAATAATATCATGATAAATATAATGTTAAGATAAGGATAATTTTTTTTTATAACATGTATTTTAAACTAAATAAAATGAATTTTGATAAATCCTTGATAAGTTTAATGAATTTTATAATAGTATAAATTTAATTAAAACAAAAAATATAAATGAAATTAATAAAATTTGTGTTAACTTAAATCTAAACAATATAAAAAAATATTTAAAAATAAAATAAAATCTTATTTTTATTTGTTTTAAGTCTAATGCTAATCTTTCTTTGATCTGAGGTAATCAATTTCGTAATTATACTCTGCATGAGTCTACAAATTAAATGGGCCGCAAATTAAGTGGATTCCTCCATCAATTTATGTAATTGTAACTCATGATAAAGTTGCTAATTCTAGTTTAATGAATATGTTTCCTTTCTTAGCATAAATAAAAGGGAAAAAATTATTAAAATTATAGAAAAAATTATAAAGATAGAAGAAATGCACATCAATATGTATGTAGCCTAAGTTTACCTTATTTATAAAATTAATTAATAATTAGTCATAAGCTTGAGAATATAGTTTTCATGGTGAATCGTTTCAATTAAAAGTTTTGTACCAGAAATGTATATGAATATGTGTGAACCAATAAAAATTGATGCGAACTAATCATAATTGGTAGATTGGACCAATTGAATCGGATTGTTCTAAATTTAAAAAAAAAAAACTTTTTATAATTTTATAATAGTTGAAGTGTAATATCTTTACAATTTCACATTAATTGAATTTGTGTTATTTTATTTTTTTATTTTTAACATAAATTATTATTATATTATTTATATTTTTATTATTTTTTATTTATATCATTATCTTATATTGTATTATTTTTTTATTTTTATTATGAATCAAATTATTATAAAAATATAATATTAGTCCACACTGCGGTAGTGCACGATTGTACACTTTTTCTGAATGTCTAATAAATACGAAAAATGAGACACCCATTTTAGTTTAGTGACAAGACCTGAAGTTGTTCAATGTTGACTTTATTGTTATTTAATTTGAATTTAAAAATGTCAACTGTATGAAATTTTAGTGTAACAATGTTTCAAAAGTTCAGAAATTGTAGTGTATCTCGAAAATACTACGTGGAGTTCATATATCAACCTTTTTTCCCTCATAAAATTGTTTGTAGAAACACTTTATTTTTTTTTTCACAGCTCAAAACCTAAATCTCAAGTTCTAGACAAAATCGCAATAATCAAACTGAAAAATTTGCCAAAAGTACATAAGTTTTGTTAACAAGTATATCAATAGTGACAACAGGTTGAAATGAAAATGTCAGATTTGGCCCATGGTTTTTGTGAATTTCGTTGTTGGCCAAAAATTGTAAAAACAAAAAAGGCCAAGGGCAACATTAGGGCCTGGGCCTTCGCAAGGCATATATAAAACGTTATTGGAGATGCGGGGTATCGATCCCCGTACCTCTCGCATGCTAAGCGAGCGCTCTACCATCTGAGCTACATCCCCTTTTGATGGATATTTCCTAATTATTCACCTAAATTATTTTTCCATAACAATTTCTTGTCCAATTTTCATTCGACGTTGGCTTCTTTGGAATCAAGAAACTAATGATTAAAAAATAAAAGGTACCATTAATCACTAATCACTAAAAATTAATGTAATTTAAAGATGTTTTCAAAGCATAACCCACACCTTAGTAAAATCTTTTGAAGACATTAGGCATCAAGATTCTGCATATCTTGATTGATGGTGCTTGCAATCAATTTCCTCTCTCTTTTAATGCTTTATAAGGAGGAAATCACTATGTTTGTACTTTAAATTTTATATTAGGGTTTATGTCTTTAAACAATCAGATAAAATAGGATCAAATGGGCTGAAATTAGAGGTCGAATATTTGTTTGTTTTTTTTTTCTTAATATGTTATTCATAATATATTTAACAGTTTTAAAATAAAGTTTAATAATTTAAAATCTATGTACGGATCAACATCCCTTTATTTTTCCTTTTTAAATATTACTTGTTACGGGGGATCAGGGAGGGACTGAGGATACACAAAGGAAAAAGGTATAATGAAGAATTTTCATACATATACAAATTATAAATAGTAATATCATAATTTCTTCTTAAATCTTTTTTAGTGTCTAAATGTAGACATATATTATTGATGTTTTAAACGATAGAACTAAAATAATTTATCTAAAATATTACCATAATTTATAATATGATTTGAACCACATAATATATATATATATGTATATTTAAAGTGAAACTTATCCTAAGTTATACGTATCATTGATTTAAAGTGCACTTTCCTAATGGCACAACGAATGGAGCTTCTTATATACACACATTTTTTTTTTCCTTTTGTAACACAGTCACAAATCTGCTATTACTTTGAATACATTCTTAAAAACTTTGTGACATATAATTTCACAAAGTGATCATTTATATTTGGGAAGTATTTTAATCCTATGATAATATTAAAATTTTATATATTATTTTTTGACAAATCAAAAAATATTTCTCAAATTTTAAAATTTATTGAATCCTAATATTAAAACATCTTATTTATTAACATATAATAAAATGTAACACTAAGATTTCAAATTTGCACGATTTGAAATAATCTGTCTTGCCAAAGATATGGCATCTGAGTAATCTGACCCGAGCTTGTGAGAAAGTGGAATGGTGAAGTTGCCAATAACAGGAAGATCAACAACGAGACCCAAATCCAATTCATAATCATTGTCTCCTGCCAAACTCGAGATTATGCTATAGGCCACCTTCACTGGCACCTCCACCAACGTTTTGTCGTTTGCCTTCAGTGAACCTGCCTCTATTTTTCCTGATGCTATCTCCCTTATTCCCAACACAAAATCAATCCAAAAAAAAAAAATTCATATTATAAATAATTTTATCATAAAATTACAATAATAATGTTATATTCATAATTTTTATGGTGTGCTGAATTTGTAGTTATGTCAGTCTCAACAATTATAATTTTTCATAATTTTTATTGTAATAAATATATTTTTCTGTAATTTAAATTCTCACAACATAAATATTTTTAATTAGATAGTTTAAATGGTTTTAGACTGTGAAATAAAGGAATATTTATCATAGTATTGAAGGTGATTCTCAAATATCATAAAATAAAATGGAATAGGATGAATTAGAATACAATAGAAACATATATATGAGAAATAGATTATTGACTTTTAATGGTCAAAGAGATTATTTTCATTCCCCATTTTTTGAATTTGGAATGAATTTAAATTTCCCCAAATAGGATTTAAATTTATAATTAATAACTTAACAATCAATCACTCTATTAATGAGCTATCGATAAACAATAAAAAAATTAAATCTTGTAGAAATTAATTCTTATTCTAAACTCATCATCAATATAAAATCAAAATTTTCATCTTCACTCAATAAAATTTTTTCTTAGTAGATTCATTCCATACTTTATTTCATAGGAAATTTTAAAATAGATCTATTTCATTATATTCTATTTATATATTAATTCTATTAATTTAATATTCCTTTCTTTAGTATTATTATTATTATTTGTTTCTACTTTCATATATATATATTTATATATTTAACATTTAAAATGGATTGAAAAAAGAAAAAGAAAAAACAAGTACCTGCCATCACTTTTGAGTGAGTAAGAGATCTCACAGATGGGAAGAGGAACAAGGTAGGGATTACTAACAGAA
>JANHAO010028865.1:0-10505 GCA_026873985.1 Saraca asoca
CCTATTAAAATCAAAATCTTAAACACTAATCTTGAATCTCTTTAACATTCTTGAATCAAATACCTGAAAAATAAATTCAAACACATTAAAAAATATTGTTAGATAATAAATTACTTTTTCAACATTAAAATCAATGTGTAGCTTAGAGTATCCTGATCTAACAACCTCTAAGGCTAACAGATAACATTCATCCAATTTCCTTAGAGGATATTCCAAAGGAAACAAAATATTTTATTTCTATAAATGATCAAAGTTAGCTTTGGCATAGAAGGCTTGGGCATGTAGACATGCGTCTTATTTCAAATCTTTGCAAAAATGATTTAATTCTTGACTTTCGTAAAATCAGTTTTGAGAAAAATCATATTTGCAATGCTTGCTAACAAAGGAAACAAGTAAAATCATCTTTTCAACCTAAAAGTATTGTTTCCACTTCTAGATTCCTGGAGCTATTGCATATAGAACCTTATGGCCCTACAAAATGTCTCAGCCTTGGCGACAAAAAGATATGGATTAGTTATTATTAATGATTTCTCAAGATATACTTGGGTATTTTTTCTAGCTCATAAAGATGATACTTTTTATGAATTTGAAAAGTTTTACAAAAAGGTTCAAAATGTAAAAAAAGTGTGTGAATACCAAGCATTATAAGTGATCATGGTGGAGATTTTGAAAATTATCTTTTTCAAACTTTTATAAAGAAAATGGTATAAGCCATAACTTTTTTGTCCTAAAACTCCTCAACAAAATGGGGTAGTGAAAAGAAAAAATTGTACTTTTATTAATATGGCTACGACTATATTTTATGAAAATGATCTTTCAAAATATTTTTAGGCAAAAGCTATAAACACATCATGTTATATTATTAATAGATGCTTCATACATATCATCCTAAAGAAAACCTCATATGAGCTTTAGAATGAAAGGAAACCTGCTATAGGTTACTTTCATGCTTTTAGCTATAAATGTTATATCTTGAACAACGGAAAATATCACCTATCACAATTTAATTTGTGATTCAATAAAGGTATATTTTTTGGGTTACTCTATTATTAGCAAGGGGTTTATAACAAAAAAAACTCTATTGATTAAAGATTCTATGCATGTTATGTTTGATGAGACTAATCATTTACCTTTGAGAAATCATTAGATATTGTGATTTCATGACAAAAGAGAATGCTACTTCATCAAATACTTAGAAAGAGTAAGCATAACAAAGCATTCCAAATGGCCAAGTGGATCCAAAATAGCAAGAGGATCCAAAAGTGTAAGTAAACTTCAATGAGTAACCTAAGAAGCAAACTCCAAAAAGTCTACAGCAACATCTTCCTAGAGAATAGTGACACATGTCAAGCTATCCAATAGAGTATATCATTGGTGATCCATCTCAAGGATAGTAAACTAGATCTTTAGTTGAAAGAACAACAACACCCTAGCTCTTTTCTCACAAATTAAGCCAAAAAATGTCAATAAAGCCTTGACTGATAAGAGTTTGATATGATCTTTGCAAGAGAAACTCACTCAATTTGAAACAATGAATTAGGGAAGCTCATGCCCAAACTACAAGACCATTCAAGTATTGGCACAAAATGGGTCTTCCATAACAAGCTTCATGAATTTAGAAAAGTAGTAAAAAAACAAACCAATGTTATAGCACAACAATCAACAAGAAGATATTGATTATGATGAAACTTTTGCTAACTTATGCCTTATTCCTAGATGTGAATCTATTAGAATGCTACTTACTTTTGCATCATTCATGAATTTCAAATTATATCAACTAGATGTTAAAAGTGCTTTCTTGAATGGTTTCTTATATGAGGAAGTTTATGTGAACAACTTCTTTGATTTGAAAATCTTGAAAAACCTAATCATATTTTCAAACTCACAAGGCTTTGTATGGTCCTGAGCAAGGTCCTAGACCTTGGTATCAAAAACTAAGCAAATTTCTTAAGGAGAATGTTTACACAAGAGGAAAAGTAGAAGTTACTCTTTTCATCAAAATCATTGAGCATGACATTTTAGTTATGCAAATATATGTTGATGATATTATATTTGAATCTACTAATGAACTCTTTTGCAAGGACTTCCCCAATCTTATTAAAGGAGAATTTAAAATAAGCATGATAGGAAAGCTTACATGTTTTCTTAGACTCCAAGTGAAATAAACCAAAGATGGTACATATATTTGTAAATCAAGCTAAGTATACTAAAGATCTCTTGAAAAGATCTAAGAGGAAAATGCACAGTCCTTAGCATTCCTATGAGTCTATTCACTAAACTTTACAAAGATAATAATGGTAAGCAGACAAATGAGAAGCTGTATAGAGATATGATTAGCAAACTCCTTTACTTAATCACAGGTAGACTAGATATTATGTTTAGTGTATGCTTATGTGCAAGTTATCAATCTAATCCTAAAGAATCTCATCTTGTTATTGTGAAAAGAATCTTTAGACACTTACTTGGAATAAAAAATCTTAGTTTGTGATATCCTAAAATTAAATGCTTTGATCTTATTGGATCCTCTGATGCTGATTATGCAGATCACAAATTTGATAAAAAAAAAACACTAGCAACACATGTCACTTCCTAGGCCAATGTCTTCTTTCATGGCATAGCAAAAAGTAAGCTTTAGTTGCTCTTTCTACAACCAAAGCTGAATATATGGCAATTAGAAGTTGTTGTGCTCAAGTATTGTGGATGAAAAAATAACTTAGGGATTATGGTTTGAATTTTGAACACATCCCTATACTTTGTGATAATACAAGCGCTATTCATTTGACCAAAAATCCCATTCAAAATTCTAGAACCAAATATATTGAGATTAAGCATCATTTTATAAGAGATCATTTTCATAAAAAGCATAATAATCTTAATTTTATAGATATAAAAGTTAGTTTACTAATATTTTCACAAAACCACTCGACAAGGATCGAATTTGTTTTATTAGCAAAGAACTTGGAATGATTGATCTCAATTAATGTTGGTTAAGAAATGTTGCATTCTGATTTTTAAGCTTTTATATGTCTATCCTATGTGAATGAATTGCATTCATATCATGCATAAATGTCTTTCTTTTCAAAATTTGAAAATGAGAAGATATCATTAAAGAGTAAACTCCTTGCTTTTTTTGAAAAATAAGGACAAAACAGGTATAAAGCTGAAGTGGTCAACAAACTTAATCACACTTTCTCTCTCCTAGCTAACATTTGTTAGACACAATAAATGCTCATAGGCTAACCTTTAACTCTCTCCCATGTGTGCATGGTAAACAATGTTATTTTAGGTACTATCTCCTTAAAATTTAGTTTTTCAAAGTTTGTTTTATTCCCAAACCTTTTCTTTATCTTAAAGTTTTCCTTATTAATGTTTAACATCTTACCTCATTCTTCTATGTTAGAAAATAAATGTTTTGCTTTCTATTAGAAATTGCTTGGCTATTCTTGTTTTTCAAAATATTATATTACTTATTTTAAATAATTTACAAATATATATATGCTTTCTTTATTATTATAAAGGTTTAGAAATTTTTTTTTCTTTTTTTAAAGATTTGAATATAATTATTTTCTCATCTAAAACTTACTTTTTATACTTATTAATTAGTAATTTACTTCGAAGCCATTTTACAGTATTGTTTAAAACTCAATTAAGCTTGGTTTAAAACTTTCTTATTTTCAAAGTGGCCTGTTACTTTTGTTTCAAACCAGAATAGTTTTACGATTTAAAACATAACTGGTTTTACCTTCCTTTAAAAAAAACTATTCAATTTGATTTTTTCTTGCTTGAAATTTCAAGTAGTATTCTACCTTTTTAGTGAGAAATTTTCAAAAGTAAAATAATGTTCATATTTTCTTTGTGTCCCATTGCATTCTCGGCCCCCAAACCATTGCATCTCTGATCTCTAAATCAAAATCTTATCCATTGCACAAATCCATGCAAGACGCTTCTCTCAAATCACTTTGACCACAAAAGCCCAATTCATATTTCATTCTTTTTGCTCAAGCCATCAAACTCTAACCTTCTTATCCTTTTTAGTAAGACAAAGCTTAACCCATTCGATACTTACTCATGGCTTTCCAAACCAAAATTCTTACCTTTTTCAACACTTTCTTTAAAAAACCTGAAGCCTAATACACTAACCAAATTAGAAAAAGAACATGTGTGAGCCACTGGATTGTTAATTTGGAGTCACTCAAGAAAGAGTAACTCAAGTGTGTTGCTTGGTTGAAGAGACAAAGAGAGAAAAAATTGCTCAAATTTGACGATGAAGTGTATAATTGGTATACATGATTGTTCAAACAACATCAACCTAGAGAGAACTAATTCTAGTGTTGCAATCTCTGTGATTAGGAAAGAAATCACTCTCACTATGAAATTGCTCAACAAGATCTTGAAAATTATAAATGATGGCTTTTTTATAACTCCAAAGAAAGGCAAGTTGAGCATGAATGCTTACAATGCTAATGAATAGTCCAAGATTGTTTCAAAAGTCCAAAGCTCTTTCTTACAAATCAAGCATTGAATGCTAAGCCAAGAAAGGAAGGTACTTTACTACATTATTTGTTAATTTCTTTATCCTAAAGATGGCTTTATTAGTAATGTTAGTGGATTTGAACTATTCATGTTGTAGGCTATTGAATATGATTTCAAATTGAATATTGGTCATATTATCATGCACCATGTTATTCATGTGAAAAGCAAGAACCATGCACCTCTTCTTTATGGTTTATTCATTATAAAAATTTACAAATATTTTGGTGGTGACTTGAGTAAAGAAGAAAGATATTTGGTGACTCCTGGAAACACTATAAATCATCGTAGCTAAAAGGAGTCAAATTTACAAAAGAAGAACTTAAGATTGCTTTAAGAAAGAGGAAGTTGATTGATCCTTAAAGTTATGCAACAAAGAAGCATGGTATACAAGGAAAATTGTTAACTAAGTTTAACTTTCATAATGTTTTTTCACCTAAAAGAGTAAGCCATCAAATTTAAGCTCTAGTAGTTCTGATGACTTAGAAAAAACCTTGAGTGATTTTGTCCACACTCAACCAAATAATCAACCTACTCTTTCCACCTCTAAAGCTAAGGAAATCACCTTTTTTGATGTGCTTATTCCTAAAAAAATCTAGGCATTTTAGGGATCTTAGAGGAAAGAGGAAAGAAAAAGTCGATGTCGAACAAGAGCACAAATTGAAGAGTATGCTAACACTCTAAGAAGGATGAGTACAAGTGCTGGTGATGTTTTAGACTTGATGAGATCTTGAAGACTTCAAAGTGGAGTCATACCTATACCTCTTCAAAATAGCCAGCAACTAAGCCAAAAAGTCAAAGAAGTGATTGATCTCACCAATGAGTCAAATTATCAACAAGAAAAGCCTGAATCCACCATTGATCAAGCTCTAACCAAATCTCAATCTGCACTAAAAATTAACAGTTCAACCTGTATGCCTTGCCATTTAAATCTAGAAATAGCAAGTTAATGAACAAGTTGAAAAAAATGCAAAAAAAGAGGAGTAGCATACTAATTTAAAAGAAATCACCAATTAAGGGGAAGCAATCCATTCCTACTTAAATCCAGAACTTGAGGTTATAATTAATAAATGAATGACTTTGACTCCTTCAAAAACCATGAATAAAGATGATAAAGTGGCTTCCAAAACTGAGATACTTAGTTTAGATTCCGAATCCTCAGGTAGTGTGAATCTTGGGGTTGCAACTTTTCAAAAATTGCCCATTCCAATTCATTAAAAAATTAGTGATCAAAGTGCTAAAAAAGATGTCAAGAAAGATGAAGTCTTATCTCCAATAGAGCAAGCCACACAAACTCGCTTGCATATCTCCAATGTAAGTTCTATTTTTCAAGAGCTCTTTGACCTTCCAAAGACTACACCAATGAATCTTGCCTTTATACCTCTCTAAGATGTGTCCGAGAATCAATCTCTAAGCTTTTCCACTCCAGACATCATTAAACAATAATAAGCTACTTGGCTAACCAAAAAATCTTCAATTCTAGAAAATTTAAGAGACTATCTAAGAGTTTTCCACTCTCCTTTTTCAACTATGGTTGATTTGCATGATTTTTTCCTTCCATAACTACTTTAAGTTAACCTATTAAATCTCAAATGCCTCTTATTGTTGGATCGGTCTCCAGTCATAGCTAAAATGCTTCAAACAAAACAAGCAACATGAATGATTTGAGTCATGGTAGATATGTAAATAACTCAAAAGCTTAGGTAGGATGGTCAAAAGTAAAAGCCCTTAGCCTAAATGAAAACTTGGCTGTATGGAAAAATAGTGTGGCAATGGAGTTTTAAGATTTTAATAACAACTAGCCTCCATGCATAATATGATTTTGCAACAAATCAAGGATACCCTAGCTTCTCTTTCTAGGAACTAGCTATAGACTTCTCACTTTCTCATGTCTCCTTGGTTTTAATATAGGTTTCTTGTGCATTTTTTGTATATGCATTCATTGCATATAGTTCTTAGGATTTTACTTTCATGGAAGTGCACCTATTAAATAACTTCATTACTTATTATGATAACCTATCCTTGTAGTAATGATTGTGTCATATGATTTAGTTGCCATTAATGACATGAGATTTAGTTATTATTTATTGTATCATATGATTGTTATTAATGCTCTAACAGTTTACATGTGCTTGCTGTCATTTTTTACAAAAATTATTAGGTATAATTGTATTTAAGATACCTTTTAGTCTTTAATGTTTAATTCATTAAATGCACTTCTATCCTTTATTACTAACAACCTTTTCAAGTGTTCTGATGACATCAAAGGGGGAGAAAGATATGAAAAAAATACTAGTTTTGAAGAACAATAAGACAACAAGGCATGAGCATGTAAAAACGTTCTAAGCTGAAAACAAGGAGGCCTAAACAAGAAGACAATCCAAACTATTGAGCTTAAATACTTCTTGCCTCTTGTCTTTCTTATGCAAGGTTGTCATCATCAAAAGGGTGAGATTGTTAAACCCCTTATTGTATACTATTTTCTATTATTTATGAGTTTTGATGATGGTATATCTTGATTAGTTTGCATAAGTCAAAATGTATTAGTTAAAGATCTTGTTAAATTGTCTTTTTAATTTAATCTTGTGGGAAATCATGTTGAAAGTGTTACCTTAGTGTTTTAACTACTATATAAATATTTTATAATGGAAACTTGATTTTAACATGCTCTACTGGTCAAAAAAATTGTTCTCCAAGAAAACTTTAAAATCTAGATAGAAATAACAAGTTGCTTTCTGTGGACTATAATAGTGACATCTTTGTAACAATCACATAACAGCTAAAATTTTGAATTTAGTGCTACAACTGATATGTTTCAAAGCGTATACAATCTATTTGTGCAAATTTACGACTAGATTAACTGTTATAATATCAAAAAGAGCAAGTTGTACCCAAAAAGAACAAGTAGATGTTGTCACATTTGCTCTTTGTAGTTAAACAGCACATGGCTAATCATATAACAGCTCCAAGACAACTAAAACCTTATTGGATTTCTGCTAAACCATTTGCTCTTTTCTCTAAGGCCTCTTCTATAAATTAGAGGCTTCTTTTCATTAAGAAAGCACATCTAGAAATTCAAGCATCTAGAGCTACAAGCTTTTCTTCTAATCTTCTTGTACTATTTTTGGGATAATTAGTTCTTCATATATATATATATATATATATCATCTACTCTAAGTGAGAGTTTAGAATGAAAATTCTTTTATCTTTGAATATATTTGTGATTCACTAACTTAGGATTAAGAGAGGGAAACACTTGTATTATCCTTAAGAGCTAGGAAATCATTGCCTTCATGGAAGATGAGATTGTCTGAGTCCTAGAAAATCAAGTAGATATGGCTGTAAAATGGTTATAAACACATTGCTAGTGGATAATCCTAAATACTCAATTGATATTGAAAAAGGGGAATAAATCCAAAAGGCATTCCTTTTGAATCATTGAACCTTTATACATCAGTTGTATGGTCTTTACCCTACTATTTACTTTAATACTCTTTTACCTATTATTTCCAAAGCATATTTGCTCTTTCCAAATTGCACTTTTGTTGAATATTTGCTCTTTGCTTACTAAAGTTTTTAAAGGCTTGAAATTGTTTTTAAACACCAATTCACCCCTATTGCTGTATTAGCACTATTAGTTTATCCTTAGGCATTCCCTATAGCAACTTTATAAACAGAGAACTCATTTATGCATTAAAGGACAAAAAAAAGTCATCAAAGAAAGATATGCAAAACTCTTAAATGCTCCCAAAACTCTGCTAGCAAAGATTCAAGCATCCAAAATCTACGACTTCAACCAAGAAGGTTTATTCAGAGTTGAAGACTTTAACCAAAGTCATATTCACAAATCTCTACAAGTGTAAAGTCATTGTGAAGTTTCAACCTTTCTAATCCTAAAACAAGCTTCCTCAAAGCTCTCCATCAAATTTAAGTGTTCATCATTTGATCTGAGATCAGGCTTCCTTGAAACCTTCCATCAAAGTCAAGTATTCATTATCTGATTTGAGATTAAGCTTTCTTAAAGCCCTCCGTTGAAGCCAATTATTCATCATTTAATGCAAGATCAAGTTTCCTCATAACCCTCCGGTGACGTCAAGTATCCACCATTCAATCTGAGACCAAGCTTCCTTGAAGCCCTTATTGGAGTTAAGCATTCACCATTCAATTCAAGGTCAACCTTCCCTAAAGCCTTCCATCAAAATCAACTGAAGAGAAGAATCAAAGAAAATTTCATTCTTTTACAAGAATTCACATTAGAGATTATACTCACATAATCAAATCAACAAAATTTATTTGTGCAACATTTTTCTTGTCTTATAATTTCTAACAGAGAAATTTGTGTTTATATTCTCTTTCTTCACAATGATCCCATTGTAAGGTTTTAGCTTTGAAGACCAAAGCAAAATAAGAGTTTACCATAATTGTGAATAAAACAATAACCAAAATCACTTTTTCACCTTATACAAAATACATCTTCTTTTTTTCACATTTCTTATTCATTGTTAATATTTTTAAAAATTTTCTAAATTCTACAAAAGTAAGCTTTTAGATTGGAAGAACATTTTAATATAATAGAAGGAATAGATAAAAAATTATTTTATCTTCGTAAATATATACTCGATAATGAAAATATGTCATAGGAAAACATACTTCTTCTGATAAAATTGTAAGGCCTAAGATATTCTATTTGGGTATGACCAGAATTTTTACCAAAAAAACATAGGAAATATTCTAGAATTGTTAGTATCGAAGAAGCATATACCTTTGTTTCTTTCTTTTTCTATATTGGTGAGGTACGAAATTTTATTCGTTAGTCATGCTTATTATATAGAAATCTTTGACTAAGGTTATTTATTTATTGTAAATGATGATAAACTAGCATTTCTAAATATGTTGAGAACAATTTTTTTTTTGTGAAATTTAATGTCTATAATTTTGGTGTCTTATCACTTAAAATCATGAGTAATGAAACTTTTCAGCCGGAATGGATCAATAGAGAGGGACTATGCGTAATAGCAGAGTGACCTACACAGGAAACAAGGTCAATAGTGTATGACGGAAGTAGTCTGTCGAGCACACTCCAACGCCTAAGTTAATTCCGGAACAATTTTTTTGTGAAATTTAATGTCTATAATTTTGGTGCCTTATCACTTAAAATCATTAGTATTGAAACTTTTCAAGTGGAGCGGACCGATGGAAAAAGATTGTGCATAATGACGGAGTGACCTACACAAGGAATAAGGTCAGTAGTGCACGATAGAAGTGGTCCACTAAGCACATTCTAACGCTCAAGTCAGTTCCAAAAGTAGAGTTTTAGTATGTAATGAAGATGATCTGAGGAGGAGATACCTATTGGTATATGTTGGCACCAAGCATGCCAATTCTTATGCTCTTAGACAAACAAAAAATGACCATGTGTATATAGCATATTGATAGCATGAGCAAGATTCTCACTTGATGGTTGTTGTAATCACATTATTGTGCATGTTTGAGTCTTGCCAGTTGTTGTAATAATTAGGAAGCTAACTTGTTCAAGTTTTCTAGTGACCAATTCTATGTCCCAAGCTGATCAACCAAGTGCTATTGGTCATTTAACTTGGGTCTATACCTTTGCCCTTATGTTGTGATTGTTTCCTTGGATCATTCGCCCGGGACCTAATTGCCATACACTTGGTTAAGTCAGTTGATTTGTCATTGGTCTGGGTCCTCGTTGATTGACTATAATCCTATGTAACCCTTAAGTTGTTGCTTCTAAATGGCTCACTATTGTTGTAAAGGTGATCAGTTGTCGAGGCCAGTCAGATTAGTAATTTATAAATTGAGCTACTTAAACTACTTATAGTATAGGCAACACTGATGTAGCTGCAAAGTACTGCACGTTTTAAAAAAGAACCGCAAGCGCACGGCGTAGTTGTAACACAGAACCGGCGAGTACGGGTCGATCCCACAGAGAAGCTCTACTTCTTTTTAAGTAC
>JANHAO010028866.1:0-10501 GCA_026873985.1 Saraca asoca
GTTTCTGAAGCAATTTATCAACAACACACCAGTTTTCAGGAATTTCACACAGAAGGGGTTTTACATAAAGAACTTGATATCTTAACACACGATTGCTACGAAATAAATTTTTTATTCTAGGATTGTTCATTAGGGTCTAAAGTATTAGTGTGCAGCTCGGCAGGAGCTGGGATGCTACCGGTGAGCCTGTAGAGGCTATTGAACAAACTACATTGTTTTAGAGCCTTTAACACAATATCTTGAAAAATCGACTATAGAGTTACTATAAAATAAATCTGATGATTTAGGATTACTCACCGGGTCCCAAAGTGTTAACCTTCAGCTCGTCGTCGGCCGGAGTGCCGCCGGCGGCCTACAAACAAAGGCTGGATGAACCAGCCAAAAGGAGAAGAATGAAGAAGAAGACGCCGCTGAACATGGAGCTGGCCGACCCACATGTGATGTAAGATCGACAAACGGCACCAGAGAAGAAGGAGGAAGAAAGAAGCTGACGCCTTGAGCTGCTGCCGTGCCGAGAAGCTGGAGAGGCCAGATGACGCCAAGATGCACCGATCGAACTAGCCAAGCCGAAGGAACCCAGCTCGTCGACATTACCATTTTCCAGCAAAACAAAGCAAGGCCGAAGGGAAAAGAGGAAGCAGAACCCAGCTGAAGGATGCTGCACATCGGCTGGAGGAAAAAGGGAAGAAATCAGAAAGAGAGAAGAGAGGATGTGCCGGTGGGAAAAGGAGAAAGAAAGAAGAAGAAGAAGGAGTGGGCAGGAGAGAGAAGGAGAAGAAGCCAGCAAAAATGGAGAACCTCGGGGAAGCTTTTGGACAAGCCAAAGAAAAAGGAGCAGCTGGTGACCGGCTACCGATAAGGCTGATTTTTGGCCTAATTTTCACTTTGGTCCCAAATCTTTAGGCTATTCCAAAAATCACCCCACCCAAAAACAAGACTTTTCAATTAAGTCTCTGCCAAAATTTTCAATTTAGTCCTTTTTAATTTTTATTTTAAAATTTCCCTTTTTATTTTCCTAATTTTTTAGGTGTTACAAGGAGGGACTTCCTATATCTTAAATAGATTGGCCTGGTCTCATCCAAGCGTTTAGAAGTAATCCAACCGCTCTTTCTCATTAAATTCCTTGAAAAAAAATGAGGCTGACGCACCAATGACTATGAAGCACGTACAGTTGAAAGTATGGCTTAAAGCAGATGAAACGACAGGCTGACCATAAAAACTTTGATTACACGGTAATCCACAAATGAAGCCTTTGTTAGCAAACTACAACTCCCAGCCTATAAAGCAAGCTAAGAGTAGAGGGGTTAATGTTGTGGGTATTTTTTGGTACTGTGTAAAATAGACTGGCAAAGGCCCAATGGCAGATAAGTCCAATTGGGAATAGAGTTGAGATCGTCAGATCACTAGCCACAAGAGCACAGAGCAAAACAAAAGCCCCAGCTTACTAAAGAACGAGCCCTCTGCTCACATAGGCCAACAGTTTACCTCGCACAAGCTCACATTGCCAGAAACGAGCTTGCGAGATCGATCTCGCTGACCGAAGGCTAGTAGCGACCCCAGATCATGAGTGCCAGTTCATAGGACGTAACATCTCACCTAGCAAAGGGCTGGTCGAGGGCAAACCTAAAGCAGGCACCCTCTCAGACCAAGTTCCTGGGGCCAGTCTGCAAGAAGCAACTAGCACGGGCCCACCCGCAGAAAGTAACCTATGGAAGTTGGCCAGCAACCTATAGAAGCCAATTTACAGAAGCCGTACTTGTCATTTATATTTGTTACTTGATGTGTTTGATGTAACAAAAATATAAATTGCGTAATTACATTTGTAGCCTCCCAACCTTTATAAATAAGAGAAGGAATATCATTGTAAGCGAAGTTTTAAAATCATATTGCAACTCTGTAAAAATTTCATCAAAGTAATAAAATATTATTGTGGACGTAGGGTTCGGTGTTGCCCGATTCTAGTCGAACTATATTAAAAATCCCTTTGTGCTTTTACTGTTCTTCTTTTCCATCTCTTCATCCTTTGTTTGTATGACCGGATTGCTGTTTGAGTCCTTAAGAACTCTTTGGATTGGATGGATTTGGACCAAAAGAAATTCCACAGTCAACATGTACTATAAAAAATGATCTTAGAAGAAAAATATCTACTAATATATATAGGTGCCAAACATATCAATTAGTATGCTTTTAGATGAAGGAGGTATTACTATGTGTTTGCAATGTATTGGTAACACTAGCTAAAATCTTGTTACGTGGTTGCTGGTGTCACATTGTTCATGCAGGCTTGATCACATCTTTTGTTATATATTGGTTGGGCAATTGGTTCATAAAGTTTTTAACTGATTAAGTTTTATGTGCTAAATCATTGAACCAGGTATGGGTGATTAATCGACATGGACTAAACCATGCCAAATACTAATTCTTCACCTAACTCTAATTGATAGATTACTGATTGAATGATTAAAAACTATAGGCTATTTTAGATTGTGCCATGTCTTATGTAAATTTGTTTAATTATACACTTAACTTCTTTCATTAATCTTTCTTTTATTTAATTTAACGAGTTAAATAATGTACAATCCGGCTATTAAAAATAAATTTTCATCTATAAAGTTGCAATTGAATACAATTTGCACAAATCACAAAGAAACTTAACACCCTTAACCATTGATTTTATATAAAAATTAGATGATGTCACCTATTCCATAAAATATATACCTTATCTACTTATATAAATCAAATTTTATCTATCCATTTGTAATATAAAATGTTAAAAAGAGTTAATTTGTTATTTATATTGATAATATTTTGTTCATCTAGATAATTTTTTGTCCAAAAATAATAAAATTATCATATAATTAAGTCTTTGTAAATTATAATTTCATTAGTTTATTCACCTTTAATTTATGTGATTAAATAATTTTCCCACTTAGCATTAGCATGTGACAATTTTATCAATTTTGGATAAAAAATTACAAAGACGAAATAGTGTTAGCAATGCAAAATGATATATTAATTCTTCTTGATACTTTAAATTATAAGAAAATAAATAAAATTTGATTTATATAATAGATGAATAAAATATATTTGTTTAATATTTAAAAATGAAATGACATATATACAGTCTTACAAAAACAGAGAGTAAATAACATGATAATAGTAATATTCTTACACATAATTATTAATTGTCAAAATTAATTGTCATTACTGATAATCAGAACGAGAGAATATAAAAGAAAGAGATAATAAAGACAGCATGACTTTAAAGTGATTGTTTAACACATCAGATAAGTTGTATGCCATGTCTGGTTAAGGGAGATTCAGATAAAATTATGTGTCTATGTCGAACCAAACATTAACAATTAAAAGTGAATCAAATAAAACATTTTAGTACAAAATTAAAACAAGTTGCAAAATCAAAAAGAGAACAATGCAACTTATCAATTTGAATTTAAGAAAAAAAAAAAAGAGACACAGGGCTACGATGAGGATAAAAGAAGAATGAAATCTGTAATCATGAAGAAAATGACCCTTACAAAACCAGAGGGAGAATGAAAAACATAAAAAAAGCACCCATCAAAAAGTAATTATCCCTTTGAATTCTGACATCATATCTGATATGGTTTTGAATTCTGTCATCCGTATTATTGCTTTCCTCTGTTTTAATTTCTGGGTATATATAGCAGCTTCGCTGGGAATCTGTGTAGAAAATTTCGAGGGAGAAAATCATATCAGAAGACAAATTGAATTGGAATTACCACAGAAAAAGGCCAAACCGGTTGCATGTGCAGCTGCTACCTTGGCGCCGTTAAAGCATTCACCCGTCGTTTTCAACAGCCGTATAGCAGATATTTTGGTTCACGAAAATATCTAGGTACTATTTATATAATTATTTTACTACCATGGCTTTGAGTTTCTGCCTTCAATGCTTCTTTCTTTCTCCAACCATCCTCATTTGTGGATCTAGGATATCCCATTAAATTAAAATGAAAAATATTTAAAACAAATACTTAAATTTTCTAATGGTGGAAAGCATTTCAACTTTGATAGTAACAATGAGCTTTCAATACCCTTATTTATTATATTCTAATAGGTCACATATTTTGATAGGATAATAATATTAATATTAAAATTAAGAAGTTAATTTTTTAATTTATTTAAATATATATGAGAGGAATAGTGACAGTCTGACAGATTATCAGTGCTCCAGTATCAGTATAAATTAATTTGACTTTGACCCACCAATTCCTCCAAACTAAAGGGCTTAGTTTAAACAAGCAAGCTAGCCTGATATGGACAATACCTACCAATCAATTCTTACTTTAAAATATGTATTTTTTATGCTATGTGGTAGTTTTCAAATTCAACACAAACTATAAAAGTCTTTAACAAATTAAAAATTGCTGATCAGAAGACGAGTAAGATGCAAAAAACAAGCAATCCTAAAGATTTTGTCCCAAAACATAAGAGAAATTTACAAGAACTTAAATTTTTTTTTATCCACTTAAATTTAAATATAATTGTTACATAATAAAATTATGGAAAATTATGATTGTAAAAATTATCACAACCACAATACTACATATATAACAATTGGTGAAGTACGCAAGTCAGATGTTTACCAGAAAGATGGAATTAAGATAATGGATAGTCTACCTTCCAAGTCGGAAGTCCAAATAAGAGGGATAAAAAAAAAACAAATTCGGGTTTATAAATTATAATAAGACGTGCAACGTAGAAGCTTCAAATCAATATTTATTGTTTTCATGCATATCTTATCTTGAAGGATTCTTCAATATCCGCTTAATTAATCACCATTCAATGATAAGTTACATAGCAATCAAATTCCAGCTGGGTGAGAGACACGTTGCAGATAAATCAGCAAACACGTGGCTAGCATGCTGGGTTTTTTTTTTTATATATATATATATAAAACTAAATCCATTTATGATTCTAAACTAACGGTTTTGATTACGTAAATTATAAATAAATATAAAAAAATATATAATTATTACCGAGAAAATTTATAATTACAGACTTTGACGGATTTGTAAAATATTATAACTAAGGATCACCGTCTAAAATTATGTCCATATCCCAAAAATTCAACGGAATAAATTATAATTAATAATTAAATAATGGAATGAATAAAAAAGGGGGTCTTCTTCACACCTGTCATCACCCATGTGCAGATTTTGCTTTGCACTTTCCTCTTGTGAGTACTTTGATGGAGTCATCAACAGAACAAGGACACGTTCAGTGGCAAATAGCATAGAATTAGCGCTGACCCACAACACCGAAGTAGGGATTTAGTGTTTCTTCTTCGTAAGTTTACAGCCTTGAAACTAAGATATTTTCGTAAGTTTACAGCCTTGAAACTAAGATATTTATTCAGAATGTGGTGAAAATTTGGGACTAAGATATGTATTCTGAATGTGGTGAAAATTTGGGTTTCGTAAGTTTACAGCCTTGAAACTAAGATATTTATTCTGAATGTGGTGAAAATTTGGGTTTTTACTGCCAGTCAAAGCTCATTACTTACCTCTTAACAAAAAAATAAAAGTAGGTCATAAAATTTTCGTAGATATTAAATTTAATTAATTTTTAGTGGAAAACATTTTGCATTATTAATGACATATCATTAAAAAAGTAAGAGTAACTAAAAATTTTAATAATAATAAAATTAATAATTTTTTAATAACATAATAATATATTAATAAATAATAGTATAAAACTAATTTACATTAAAAATAGATCAAATTTAAATCCTTCATCAAAATACATAATGTTAAATTATCTTTAAGCATATTTACTCAATAATCTTCTTTTATGTTGATCTAAACATACTTTATTTTATGTGAGTTTAGCAAATTTATTAAAATTTTATTTTTTAAGTAGGAATAAATATATTAAGGTGAGTTTAGTACATTAATAATGAAATCATAGGGACCTATAGCCTAATTGTATCGGTTCATACTATAATTCCTTCCTTCCAAGTTTTCAAGTTGGAAAAGAAAAAGGGCATTTGCGGCAAATGGTCGATGCCTACCAAACATCATAGCTAAAAACCGCTGTGGCCCGCATGGATTTTCCAGATTTTTCCTCTCACAAACCCACAAAACCACACGCTTTCCAGCCACAAAACAGCCTTTGCTTCACAAAAACTGGACCTATTTTGGCAATTTACATATTTGCTAAAATACCCTCTGGTCCCAACAGTTTTAAAAGACAAGGATGTTCTCTTTTGCTCTTCCTCCCCCGCTAATTTTCTTCTTTGATGCATACAAAATTTTATTATCCAATAAAATTTAAATTTTTTATAAAAAAATATTTGATATATTTTTATTTTAAGAATATATTATATATATTTTTTAATAAATAATAAATCTATAAAATTTTTGGTCTTATAATACGTGAAGAGTAATAAAATTGTCTACAAAATTATTTTATGTATAATAAAATCTAAAAAAAATGTTTCAGTTATCAGCGGACGTGACAAGAAAATAATGAGAATCTAAGCCCTTTTAAAAGTGTTAGTTACTGTATGTGGTCCTGTAGCCTCCATCTTCTATAAATTAGCTCTCATTCTCTTCCATTTTTCTTCACTCCTCTGCCTTACATTGTCTCTCACTAAACTTTCTTCTTTGAAGCTTCAACATCAAAGTAATTATTTTTGGTTATTCTCTGTCAAAAAGATCACATTTTGAGCAAGTCTCAGAAAATGCTGATTGTTTTGTCTCTCTTTTTGTGTATGTTCAGGAGAATGGCTCTCATTGGGTTGCTTTTGGTAAGTCTTCTTTCAATGTTCTCCTCTGCTTATGGCTACGACGGTGGATGGGTTAATGCTCATGCTACCTTCTACGGCGGCGGTGATGCTTCCGGAACAATGGGTATATCCCAAGATTAGAATTATGCTGCGTGCACATTTCTTCTTATCACTGTCTACACACACACACACACACACACACACACAAAAAGTGGGTTATTTATTATGTGAGTGAAAAAAAAAGAAGTTTTAGACATTTTTTAACACCAAAATTCTATATCATGAGTTATTTATTTGAGATAGAATACTTGCGCACATGCAACCTTCACATTCTTTTCACAGAAAAGCAAGAAAAAGAAAAAAAAAAGACTCATGTCCCTTTCACATGTTGTGAGTGCGCAAGTGCAACCAATTTTTGGATTTATTTTGAAATTTTGTTTATTTGTTTATATTTAAAAATTTTCAAAATAAATGAATAAAATTTCAGGGTAAATAAGTAATTTTTTAATAAAAAGTTTATTTTTATTTTTTTCAGATCTTTTACCCCACAAATGTGGATCTTGAAGCATGTTAGAGGAAACCCATTTGGCTAATTTTGTGTTTGTGTGCAGGTGGAGCTTGTGGGTATGGAAATCTGTACAGCCAAGGCTATGGAACAAACACGGCAGCGCTGAGCACAGCACTGTTCAACAATGGGTTGAGCTGTGGCTCGTGCTATGAGATTAGGTGTGTCAGTGACCGGAGATGGTGTCTGCCCGGTTCCATTGTCGTCACAGCCACCAACTTCTGCCCTCCAAACAACGCTTTGCCTAACAACGCCGGCGGCTGGTGCAACCCTCCTCTCCACCACTTTGATCTCTCTCAGCCCGTCTTCCTCCGCATTGCTGAGTACAGAGCTGGTATTGTCCCCGTCGCTTACAGAAGGTAGAGTTTCCTCATTTTACCCTCTTAGATCTTCCTTTGTGCATAGAATTGTGCAATTACCCTTTTTCTTTTAATTTCTTAAAACAAAATGAGCTTTTATCTATTTTTGTGATAATTTCGTCAAGATTTAAGGGATAACAGTGTAATTTACCCTATTTTAACTCCTTAGGACAAACCCCTTTAATCTCTTTGTGATTAACTTACTAAAGTTTTTATCTTTAACGTAGTGTGAGTAAATGGTAACTAATTGAGACCATTTTTCACTTGGACTTTGTAGGGTACCCTGCAGAAGAAAGGGAGGGATAAGGTTCACCATCAACGGCCATTCCTACTTCAACCTAGTGCTCATCACAAACGTCGGTGGTGCTGGTGACGTACATTCTGTAGCCATCAAAGGCTCAAGAACTGGTTGGATGCCAATGTCAAGAAACTGGGGCCAAAACTGGCAAAGCAACAACTATCTCAACGGACAAGCCCTTTCTTTTAAGGTCACTGCCAGTGATGGCCGTACTGTGGTGTCCTATAATGTTGCTCCCCCTCACTGGTCCTTTGGCCAAACCTATGCCGGTGCTCAATTCCGCTGAGCACTTCCAACCTTTACATATTCCGGCCGGTGTCGGTTTCACAACCAATATTCTTCACACTCTGATTCACATTCAGATAGAGATATGAGCTTTGCACCTTATTGTAAGGCTAACGACTTTATCCGAGTGTGAATTGCTTGTGAGTAATCTGGTTGGGAAACAAAGCTTTCTCGTTACTTATATTACATAGTATCTATGAATCACCAATTGAAGCATCAGTTAGTGTATGACTCAATGGTATACTAGGGTATTAGATAGTATGCTACTTGGTAATGGTGGTCTTTTTTTTTTTTTTTTAAATTTACATTTTAGGGGTTAGAAAATGAGAAGGGCTTTTATTTTAAAATGGCTCTTTCTCATTTTAATTTTAGTACGATTATGTTGTCATTTTTGAGAGACCCATTTTGGGGGTTCTCTTGATTATTGGGAGTCTATTTTTTTTTTTCATTTTAATTTTGAGATTTTTGAAAATTCTGCTGCTTAAATGGAGCAAGCAGATTGGATGGTAAAAGTACTAAATTGGAAGCGGTGGAAAGTAATACACCAGCCGTTAGTATATGAGTAGTGTTTTTGTTCCTTTCTTGGAAGGATTGTTTGCTTGTTAATTTCATTGTGATCAGCTTTGGCTGAGTATGTCATTAAGTTGTATCTGAGATTGAAAGTGCATACTTTCTCAATTTCTGCATTTAATGGAAATTTCAGTATTTTACCTTACTACCTCCTATTAGTATATTTTCTAGTTAAGAAAGAATTGCAACAAAATTATTATTTCATTTGATATTTATTCAAAATAAAAATAAGGGGAAAAAGAAGTAGATGGGCAAAAGGGTGACTTAATTTGTTAGTCTTACAACAAAAAAAAAGGTAAAAAAAGCGGGGAAAATAAACTGGGCCTAACAGGCATTGGGGGCCCAATTGTTGCAGTTCAAAATTGAAACGCGGTTTAATTGCAGGCTAACTCAACTGGCATATTCAATGTGCCCTAAAAAAATGAGATTTAATCACCAAAAAGAAATTTTAAAAGATTTTTGTTATTTGCTATGATAAGAGTAATGTTAATCTTCCAAGAAAAAGACAAAGTGAGGAAAATAAACTGGGCCTAAGAAGATTAACGGGCCTTGTTGGTTTGGCTACACAAACATTCCTAGTGGACTTCTCCACTTAACAAGAAAAGCCCAATTAAATGAAAGCAAAAACCCAACCCTCGAGCTTCCAACCAATAGCAAATTTCCTCACACACACACACACACACACACACATATATATAAACCCAACAAGATTTTTTGTTGTGACAAGGTAAAAAAAACCCAAGAAGATCTGATGCTTCTTTAGTTATGCTTCGTAGAAATGCGGCAAGGTTCAAAAGCAACTCAAAACACCTTCATTACTGGTTCATTATGATCTGTCTGTATACAAATAGAATCTGAGGAAGAAGAAAAGTTATAGGCTTTGGGCTATTTACAACCTGGACACCCACGGGAGTTGGGACCAGGGGTTGGTAGACATAAAATACTTTGTAACTAAAAAATAAAAAATTATGTTATATTATTATAATTAATATATAAAGTAAAAATACAATATATGTATAAGTATTATAGTTTTAAAAAATATATAATTATATCATTGTTATAAATATCATCTTAACTCTGGATATCCATATGATCTTTTATATTATTTTAACTTACACAGGATATCTATATTAATTGTAGATGTCAATAGAATGTACTATTCTAACTTAGATAGATGTCTTTCTTCTTCCTTAATTTACATAGGTTACACTTATATGATTTATTTATGTTTATGATCTTTTTACTATATTATTAAATGAGTGTAATATATGAACCTTGTGCCATACAAATAGTGGATATAAGAAGTATTGACTGTGTTTGGCATGTGTAGCTTATAACTTATTTGACTAGTTTATAAATTTGTTTGATAAAAATAGATGTGTTTAATAAATGAGCTTATTTTATTAGCGTATATCATTTTTATTTTGAGTTATTTTTAATATTATACTATTTATTTTTAATTATTATATTATTTATATTATTTATTTTAATTTTTAATAAAATATTTGATCTTTAAATAAAAAAATAATAAGAGTTTAAAATTAACTAAAAAATCTATCATTACAATTATCTAAAAATATATTTTTGTTTACAAAATCAAAATAGAATTTATATAAAAAAATCATATAAACATATCCTTTTATGTCATTTTACATTTA
>JANHAO010028867.1:0-10498 GCA_026873985.1 Saraca asoca
TAATAAAAAATTAAAATACAATGCACAAGAATAGATATAAATATATAAAATTAGTAAAATAATTCATAAATTATATTATTCAAATGAATGTATGAAATATATTATTCAAATAAAAACATAAAAATATAACTACAATATAAGATTGTCGGAGAAGAACTAATCTTCAATCTCCGAATCCTAGATGTCCTGTTGCTACGGCTGTCTAGGACCTCCAATTGGTGGTAGTTGAACTGCTAGTTGGGATACCTATGGTGGCGGTGGGGAGGAAGCGGTTAGTAGTAGGCAGAGGGTTGATGGTAGTATGAATGGGGATGAGATGGAGGAGGAGGTGATGATGGAGTTTGACTTTGTTACTGCTGAGTCATAAGGTGCTTCATCCGAGTGAACAGCTAAATCATCTACTGTTACATTTCAATCATAGCATTCATGATCTGGTCTAGCCTAACATGTGACACATTGTCGGAGGGAGTTGCAATGGGCATCGATACATCTGTCCCCACTATGGCCTCAAAATCCAAATTGCAAACCCGTCCTTTCTTAGTTTCACTGATGGTGTTCACCTGCAAATCACAATTACATAACCCCACCAAATCAAAAGTTGTGTCCCCAAAGCCCTTGCCTTTCTGCACCTGAGTCTATGCCTAGGCTTCTTTTCTTTTATTGAAATTCTACTGCAAATTAAGACAATTAATTATTTGATATTATAAATTAATGTAATATTTTTACTACCAAATGTACAATACATTAATAACAAAAATGTAATTTAAAAGAATGAAGCTGCTTTTATAGGACTGTGTAGCTCAAGGTAAGACCTACTAGCCGCCCTTCTAGATGTGGGTGTGGTGGAACAGGCCGCATACGGGTGACTTGACCCCAATATTATGTATCTACACAATATAAAAATTTTCATGGACATAAATAACATTAAGTGAAAATAACATAAATAACATTAAATTAAAATAATGTTACCATGCATAGTTAATGCTCTAATACAAGGATGGATCCACCTGTGTGCAGGGAGGAACCTTGTTTGGTTGCATCTGAAACTCTATTCCTTTTATTTTGCTCGACATGGACTTGAATCTAGGGTTCTCCTAATACTTTAGAAGGCCTTCCCATTCCTTGTCAAAATCCAGTCAGGTTGAGCGGCCCTCTTCTTCTATACCTCATTTATCATATCTTTCATTTTATTTGAACCTTTATAGTTGAAGTTCTTCCACACATCCTTCTCATAAAAAAATTTCTACTTCCAATATTTTTTGCAATTAAAAAACAATGAAAACACCAAATAGTTAGCAAACAATCTACAAAAACAAATTTAAATTATTAATGAAGTATTGAAAATTTACCCCAAACTCCGCATATAACATCCTACAGGTGGCTTCAAAATGCTCTTCCATATAAGCCATACATCTTCATGCTTTTCATAATAATGTGGTGTATGGTGCTTACCAACTCATGGGTTAGGAAAAACCTAATTAACAAATAAAAATAAATAACGTTAATAAATTAAATAAATATAATGAAGAAATTAATCAAGAATACATACCTCATTCTGTGTGACTATTTCTTCTCATGCTTTAAGGTGAATACTTTTGTTAATTCCATACATATCGGGCAAGCTAATTTTCCAGTTGTTTGCCAATCAGATAAGATCACATATGTAGGAAAGTCATTGATGGTTCACATTAATGCGACCTTCATCTAAAAGTTTTGCTTCATTAAAATGTCATATGTTAGAACACCATCACTCCACAAAATGAGTAACTCATCTATCAATGGCTCATGAACACATTAATTTTACTCTTTGAATTTTCTAGACCTAGGATGATCAAAGTTAGGAATATATATGAAGTTGTTATATACATATCCAGAGCCAAATTATAAGGAATGACTATTACTGGCCAACATGAGTATGGTGCAGTGTTATGACCGAATAGAGTGAATCCATCAAAATACAATCCAAGTCTTACATTTCGAAGATTGGCTGCAAACTCTAAGTACTTTTGGTGAAATTATTTCCAAGCTTTTTAGCAGAAGGGTAATATAGAACACCTGTCTTCCTTTGATTCTCATGATGCCATCTTATATGAGGAGTAGACTTTATTGAATTATAAAACCTTTGCAACATAGGAATTAAGGGCAAATAATGCATTCTCTTGAATGGAACTTCTTTGCTATTTTGGCCTATTCTCTATTTCTTATACCAAGGTGAATCACAAATTCTACATTCTTTATCAAATCTAGCCTCCTTATAGAATAACATGCACTTTTCTACATAACAATCTTTTTTTGATGCCTTAATCCTAAATTCTTTACTAGCTTCCTCATTTCATAAAAGTTAGGAGAAACAATGTTATCAAGTAGGTGAGTCTCGATCATAAGTTGCATAACCTGATCAAAGGAATTCTATGGCAAGTTGAAGTTAGATTTTATGCTTAATATCCTTACTACTAATGACAACTCTGAATGGTTAGTACAACTTATCCCTGATGGCTGATGTGTAGCTTCAAACATTTCATAAAATTTCTAGGCATCTTTATTTGGAGGCTCTTCTACATTGCATTCTACGTGAGTTACAATGTCTGGCTAACCAGCATCCAACACTATATTCTCATACATATTATTTACATTATGCAAATCTCATGTCACACCACTAGAAGATTCTCCCTTTTTTAAGGTTTCTCCTTACCAGTATTAGTTCACCAACACTAAGCATATTTAAATCTAAATAAATACAAATCAACCTTAATTTCATTAGGAGGTAAAAATTTTCTACACTTATGTTTGGAGTATGGACACCTTATTTGATCATCATGTATATAAATTAGTTAAGCTTTTACAAAATCGATAAATTCTTCCACCTCATTAAGAAAATCTATCTTATATCTACTATGTTCTAGAAGAAGCCTATCATACATCTACCTACAGTATTTTGGCTCTTCCATATTCTTTTTATCGAAGTTAATTGAAATAGGAGAACATTACTATATACTTACGAAAATATATAAGAGAAACTATTTATGGATTTTCCATATTTTGCAAATATTTCTATTATTATTTTTTTCTCCTATTTAATAAGAATAAACAATAATCAAATCCCTTTAGAAATTACTAATTAACATCTAGACTAAATTTGCTAATTTCAAAAGTGTTGATGGTGAATTTCAGTTCTGACCAAATCCAACCAATGAGAAGAGTTTGTGAGGACTCAAACTGCAATCTGGTTATGCAAACTAAGGGTATGGGGATGGAGAGGAAGAGCAACAAAGATACAGGGAGATTTTTAATGTGGTTTGGGTAAAACCAGGCGACATCGATCCCTACGTCCACAGTATTATTTTATTACTTCTGGTGAAATTTCTACAAAGTTATAATACATCCATCTAGAGTCTCTTTTTACAATGATCTCCCCTTCTTATATATAAAGTCTGGGAGGTTACAAATATAATTTTTCAAGTTATACTTTTGTTACATCAAATAATAAATGTAAATGACAAGTATAGTTTCTGCAAATTGGCTCCTTTAGACTGTTGGCTGATTTCTGTAGATTACTTTCTGTGGGTAAGCCCGTGTTTGTTGCTTCTTACAAATTGGCCCTCACAAACTTGTTCTGAGAGGGTGCCTGCTTCAGGTTTACCTTTAGTGAGTCCTTTACTAGGTGAAATATAGCATCCTATGAGTTGGGATTCATGATCTGTGGTCATTGTTGGCCTTTAGTTAGTGAAATAGAATTTCGCCAGCTCATGTAAGGTGAACTATAGGCCTTTATGAGCTGAGGCTCATTCCTTTGTGAGATGGGGCTTCTAGCTTGTTTTACTCTCTCGTAGTTAGTAATCTGATGATATAAACTCTTTTCTCATTTGGGCTTATCTATTGCCAGGCCTTTGCTAGCCCATTTTGAACGATGCTAGAAAATGCCCATAACATAAGCCCCCTTAATTCTTAGTTCACCTTGAAGACTGAGAGTTATAATTTGCTGGCGTAGTCTTTATTTATGGGATTCCATGCAATTAAAGTCTGTGGTCAGCTTGTCATTTTATCTGCTCCAGGTCATACCTTCTGTCGTACGTGCTTCATATCCATTAACGAGTTAGCTCCATCTTCTTCCAAGGTAATTAATGAAAGAGTGGTTAGGACTTCTTCTGGACTCTTTGATGAGACCAAGTTGGTCTTAATTAAGACATGGGAAGTCTTTTTTCTTTCTCTATTAAGTGACTTGATGGGTGCCTTAGATAAGCCCCCCATATTTTTGATAGTCTACCTTTATGGTGAGATGTGTATGGTCTGTTGCATAGGAAGCCTTTATGGGCAATCCTTCTTTGAGGATTTTGAAAGATCTTGCGTAGATCTTAGATTATTTCCTTATGGTTACACGTGGGGTTCAACCTTTCTAGCCACTTCGATTCATTTCTTTCAAATTTTGAGTGCTGGGCAGAGAGTTGGAAAAGAGTTTTTAGCCAAGAAGGATGACAGAAGAAGATTGAGGAGCAAACACCTCCTGTTGGCTGAAGTTCTTCTCCAAGAAGCCAATCTTCTTTCCAGAATGTAATAGCTGTAGGCTTGCTTTGATTTATATTTTAAATCTTGTAAATTTACCTCATTGAGGTTTTTTAATGAGTGAATTTTTCTTCATGTTCCTTGCATGCTGTGTTCTAATATTCTGTACATCATAGATGATAATATAAATTCATGTAAAACATAGTAAAATGAGATATTTAAGTAACTAATTGGTCATGCTTCTTGGTGGATAATGAATTTATGCAACGAAGAACCCCAACTAGTGAGTAGTATATAGGTAAGTCGCATGAGAGCTGTGAGCAATAGGTTGCATGAGAATTACAAGCAATAGGTTGCATACATACGGTGCCAAAGAAAGTTGGTCATATACATGATAAGTAGTAGATCACACACATGCGGTGCCTGAGAAAGTTAGTAGCATGTGCGCTTAAGATGGCATGTATATGGTGCCTAAGAAAGTTAGTCATATACATGATACATAAAAGGTTGCATACAGATAGTGCCTGAGAAAGTTGGTCATGTGCACGACGAGGTAACATTCATATGGTGCCTAAGAAAGTTAGTCATATGCAAGAGTTAGAGGTTGTATGCATACAGTGCTTAAGAAAATTAGTCATATGTATGACGAGATCACATGCACATGGTGCCTAAGAAAGTTAGTCATGTACATGATGAGGTAGCGTGCATATGGTGCTTAAGAAAGATAGTCATATGCACACTAGATCGCATTAGGATGGTGCCGAGAAGTAGGTCGTTCTAATATGATAACAATTTAACCTGAAACTTAAAAAGATACAGTCACAAGTCGAGATGGAGGAGCTCGCTTCTTCGAGAGCTCAATTCTGAATTTTCATTTTGCTAAAAACCTACGCTAGACTATTATACACAGGAATTGGGCTGCTTCTACATGCTTCGTTATAGGATCAAAATATGGTTCTTACTACAATCGTCTCTTTTTGCTCGAGATTTCGTTGAGGCTGAGAAGGCTGTTATCCCACAAGCCATACCATGTAATCCTTTAAGTGACCCCTCTTAATAAAATCCTCAATTACATCTTTAAGGGCTTGACAATCTAAAGTGTTGTGCCCAACTTGTTATGGCAGGCACAAAATTTATTCGTGTTTCTATTCACATAAGGAGTCCTTGTGGGGATAGGAGTCCCGAAGTCTTCTCTTCCATTTTCTGTCATAAATATCCTATCTGAAATGTTTGATGGGATGCTATAGTGATCATGGTAGGTTGGATGCTAAGGTCACTCGTCTCTGGTTCTCTTGGTGAGCCAATTGTCAGAGCCATTATTTTGGCGCCTATTACTCATCTTTTTGCTTTGAGGGGAGATGTTCACTTCATCCATTTGCTTTAACTCTTTCAAACCAAAGGTCTCTTCCCACCTAATCTGCCTAGCAGCTTGCTCGTAGAACTCAATAAAATCTTTCATCGGAGATTTGTATATACTTTTATATAGCTTCCCGTCCTTGCAGAGTCTCTTAGAGATTGTTGCCAAAATGGTTTCTTCAAAGGGATTTTCTACTGAACTGGCTTCGAGCCTACCTAACAATGTAATCCTTCGGTGACTCATGCTTATGCTGAAAGATCATCGTGAAGTGGTAGGGGGCACAAGATGCCTCTTCAATGCCTGGTATTAGCCGATGAACTTTTGTTGACATTTTTCTCAACTGTCGATATTACGAGCTATGAGACTTCTAAACCATACCAGGGGCAATCCCCTCAGTGTCACTGGGAAGACACATCATTTTACCAGAGGGTCAGTTATTTGAAAATCCATTTGGACATTGAATGCATCTAGGTGGTTATATGGGTCACTATCACCATTGTATAATGGAATCGTGGGGATTTTTAGCTTAAAAGGGAAGGGCTGAGCTTTGATCTCTTTGGAGAGTGGTGACCTTTCCTTGTATTAAGCTTGATCATTTAGAACTAGGAGACATTCCTCGAATTGGATCATCTTTTGAAACAACTCTTCCACTAGCGGGTCTTGTGCCTCAAACCATTAATTGGAAGATTACTAATTCCCCTAACTCTTCTGGTCACAGGAGCAACAGCCTGAGAGATACTCTTGGTTGGCTCTACTCGAACATCCAGTCTACTGCTACTGATGAACATTTTCAAATGTAACGACCTCGGCCTACCTTTGCACACCCTAAGCTTGTGCTTGTACTAACATTGTGACTGCTCTACTCAATTCTCCCATCATATTTTTCAGTCTCTTTTGACATTGATGCTAGGTTTGTGCTCCATCAACGCTATTAACAACAGTGGCAAGTTGAAAAGAGCCGGTTGGGGGCAAGCCAGTAGCAATACCTATGATGGGAGTAGTGGAGGAGTCTGTTGTAGACACATGACCTTCCAACAGATGAACAAGAGCGTTCAAAGTTCTAGTGGCTCTTCCTCTGACCATTGTAGCTATATAGGAAATCAACTAGAAAATGGATGAGGTCCCATCGGGTATGCCAAAATGTTGATGGTGGATTTTGATTTGGACCAAATCCAGCCAACGAGAAGAGTTCATGAGGACTTAAACTACAATCTGGTTATGCAAATTAAGGGTGAGGGGATGGGGAGGAAGAGCAACAAAGATGTAGGGAAATTTTTAATGTGGTTTGGTTAAAACCAGGCGGTACTGGTCCTTACATCCACAGTATTATTTTATTGCTTCTAGTGAAATTTCTACTAAGTTACAATACATCCATCTAGAGTCTCTTTTTATAGTGACTCCCCCTCTTATTTATAGGGGTTGAGAGGTTACAAATGTAATTTTGTAAGTTGTACTTATGTTACATCAAATAATAAATGTAAATGACAAGTATGGCTTTTGCAAATCGACTCCTGCAGACTATTGGCTGACTTCTGTAGATTGTTTTCTACAGGTCGGCCCATGTTTACTGCTTTTTGCAGACTGACCCTTACAAACTTGTTCTGAGAGGGTGCCTGCTTCAAGTTCACCTTCAGCGAGTCCTTTATTGGGTGAAATGTAGCATCTTGTGAGTTGGGATTCATGATCTAGGGTCGCTGTTGGCCTTTGGTCAGCTAAACCAAACTTCACGAGCTCGTGCAAGGCAAATTGTAGGCCTTTATGAGCTGGGGCTTCTAGCTTGTTTTGTGCTCTTGGTGCTGGCGATCTGATTATTTTAACTTTTTTTTCATTTGGGCTTATCTACTGTCAGGCCTTTGCTAGTCCATTTTGAACAGTGCCAGAAAATGTCCATAACAAAAAGTTAACAAAATTAAAATATATATAATTTCTAAATTAAAAATATATTCCAACTAAAAATATATATAATTCCTAAAATAATGTCAACAATACTATTAACCATATCATTTAAATACTTAATCTTATAGAATCTAATTCAAAATATATATAATTTTTAAATATAATTCACCATAAATTTATTAATTTCAAAAGTTAACAAAATTAAAATATATATAATTTCTAAATTAAAAATATGTTTTAACTAAAAATATACGTATTTCCTAAAGTAATTTCAAGACCACTGTTAATTATATCATATAACTACTTAATCTTATAGAATCTAATTTGAAATGTATAAAATTTTTAAATATAGTTTATTAATTATAATTAATCAATCATAATTCAAACATATAAGAAAATATAATTAATTATTAAAAATTAACTCTTACAATATTAAAAATTATAAATAATTAATCAATAAATAATTAAAAATATATACTAATCTCAATGTTCAAGCAAGATAAGTTACAAATAAACTACTATAGAAACTAAAGTCCAAACTACAAAGAGCAAGATAAGATAAATCAGTTAACCACTAAAAAATGTATTAGTTAAACAAAAACAATCAGTAAAAATGTAAAATAAAATAGTTAGAACAATTTAATTAATTTAGATTTATGAAAAATATATTCAAAATGTAAGAATTAAGCTAAGAAAGTAAGACATAGCTCTGATGTGGCACAGGAAGTAGAAGAAAAATGGAATGAATGCCAGAATGCACTCCGGAGTTTTAAACTTTTTGAATTTTCCGATGTATTTTTTCACTGGAATTTCATCATACATTTATTTTAGTTGGAAATTCATCAAAAATACTGAGTAAAATTTTTAAAAATTCATACATGCTTTCTGATAGAGTTTTCGACAGATTTTTTTGTTAGAAATAAAAAAAATGGTGGATGTCCAAAGGATTTTTCTAAATATTTCTGATGAATTTTATTTATTGGTAACCAATGATCTTGTCATTTTCAATTGACTTTCCGATCAATTTTTTCAACAAATTTTTTTTGTCAAAAATTCATACTATTTTTTGTAGTGCTAAAGGAATTTGAGATGTCTAACTATGCCCATATTATTTTTAAAGATATAAATTGAGCTGTTAATTTTAAAGAATTAGAATCTGATATATTTTATGTTAAAAATAAGTTGTTTATATGTTAAACGAATAATGCTTGTCACACATTACATATACTTTGCATGTGTTTTCAAACTAATTATATCAGGATGTATGTGAGACATACATTAGATGCACTAAAGAATTCAAACTAATTCATGTAACATACGTAATGGAATAACAAAAGATTGCATACTTAAATCACAATCAAAATTATGATAGTTTATTAAAAAGGAAAAATAAGAAGCAATAAAGAGGAATGAAAAGGAAAGGAAAATAAGAAGAGAATGGAATACATATAAAATATGTATAGATATAGTATTATTACCTAACAATGTTGTAAAGATAGTTGGAGGAAAACAAAAGGAACATTAGCTAGGATAAGTATTATTCTTTTTTGTAGATGCTAGCCAATATATATAACACATGAGATATAAATCATATAACAATGCACTCTATATTTGAATTTGAACTGTTGATGTAGATTGATATAATAATGATAAAATCTTGAGTTTTAAATTTGTTTTTTAGTTAACTGAAATTAATTACCAAAATAATATGATTCTAAAGATAAAAATGTTAATATATTTTAAGATTAATTTATATTCAAATATTTTGATATATTATAAATAAATTTAAATTAAAAATCGATTAGAGATAATTTTTTTCAAAATAGGTAAATTCAATTTTTGTACTTCAACTTATTTATTTTTATATATAGTATAAAAGATAGTTTTAATAATAACATTTAATTAGGAAATAATTTTTGACAGAAAATATTTTAATAAGAATGTAACACCTATATATAAGTTTTTAAGTTCAATTTTTAATTATATATATATATATTTATATCCCACATGCAGTTTTATTACTATAAATTTATATATTTTTTTATTACTAACAATATGTTATTACTAATAAAATTATCATAGATTTAATGCTATATAAATATCATTAGGAATAAATTGAAAATTATAAGATTATATATATAATTTAAACTAAAAATCATATTTACAAATTTAAATAAAAAATCCACGACAGATAATAACATATAATTTTAAAAATTATTTTTTTATTTTAATATATTGATAAAGTTTATATTTTATATAAAAATATAATATTCAATTACATAAATGATTTTGGTGGGAAAAAATATTAAGAGAGTATGACATCTAACAATTTTTATTTTCAAGTGGAACTCTTTTAGAAATATAATATAGATTTGGAATTATTTGATGGAGATATGGATCTTTTTTATTTCTTTATCTATCAATTTCCTTTAATTTCAGACAAATAAAAAGACATAATTTTTTATTATGTAACCGACGATTTTTTTATTCATCATTATAATACAATTTTTTTTTTTGAACTTGTCTCTCTTTTAAATTCACAATTTTCATTTCACTCTCTTTTGAAAATTAAGAGGATCAGTATTCATTTAAAGGATTATTATATCTCAACTAAAGTAAAATATTTTTATCATAATTTATTATTTGTTTTAAAATTTAAGTAAATAATATAAAATTTTAAATTGATTATTTGACAAAACACATAATCTTTCGTGAGATTGAGTTGTTTCTAAGGTATAGAAATTT
>JANHAO010028868.1:0-10534 GCA_026873985.1 Saraca asoca
GGTTAATCCAAATTTGATAAGTATGGATTTGATAATCTTTACAATGAGTTGATTTTTAATTATCTATTTGTATAAATAAACTCCTGAGGAGCATTTGTAAATTGTCAATAAGATGTGAAGTTAATTAAAATTGAGTGGGGATGGTAATGGGACAGGGTGGGGGCAAATTGAGGTATCCTTGCCCTATCCCCACAACAATCACTTTTGCCCCATCCCTTGGGAGAGGCAAGTTGATGTCTCATCCTTGTGATCCATGGAGCACTAGTGCCCTATGGGAAAAATAAAAAAAATTCAACCAAAAATCGAAAAATATAAAGAAGAAAATTTTCAATTTAAATACCTTAAATCTACACATAATCAACATAATATGAAAATATAGATCTAAAATCACATAAAATTCAAATGTATTTATATACAGCTATATATTGTAGTTGAATCCTATCTTATTAACTTTGGAAGATGTACATTTCAGAACGTTTATGATAATGCATATAGTAACAATCAATTACTATTTTCTTTATGTTATCAATTAGAAGAAAACAACATTAAAAATTTGATACTTCCTATTAAAATTTGGTCATTCATCCACTCATTTATTATATGTTTATTTAAAAAATGTAACATTGTTACTAATTTAATTACTATACATTATCAATTACTATAAAAATATATATAATTTTTTTTCTTTCATAGAAAATAAAATTTTTAAAAATTATTATTACTATGTTTATTAATAATTTTAATGTTTTTACAAGTTATGCTGAGTACTTGTGGAGGTATATATGTTTGACTTTAATAATAGCTACTATGCAAAAGAATAATATTAGTGGTTAATCCGAATTTGATAAGTATGGATTTGTAATTTTTACAATGAGTTGATTTTTAATTATCTATTTGCATAAATAAACTCCTAAGGAGTATTTGTAAATTGTCAATAAGATGAGAAGTTAATCAAAATTGAGTAGGGATGGTAATGGGACAGGGTGAGAGCAGATCAAGCTATCCTTGCCCCATCCCCATAACAATCACTTGTGCCCCGTCATTGTAGGCGGAGCAAGTTGATGTCTCATCCTTGTGATACTTAGGACACTAGTGCCCTGCAGGGAAAATAAACAAATTCAACCAAAAATCAAAAAATATAAACAAGAAAATTTTCAATTATAATACTTTAAATCCACTCATAACTAACATAATATCACAATATAGATCTAAAATCACATAAAATTCAAATATATTTATATACTGTTATATATTGTAGTTGAATCCTATCTTATTAATTTTGAAAGATGTACATTTCAAATCGTTTATAATAATGCATATAGTAATCAAAAATTACTATTTTCTTTGTGTTATCAATTAGAAGAAACTACATTAAAGATTTGATACCTCCTATAAAAAACTGGTCATTCATCCACTCATTTATTATATAATTATTTAAAAATATAACATCATAATTAATTTAATTACTATGCATTATCAATTTCTATAAAAATATATATAATTTTTTTTATTGATAGAAAATAAAATTTTTAAAAATTATTATTACTATGTTTATTGATAATTTTAATGTTTTTACAAGTTATGCTAAGTATTTGTGGAGGTATATATGTTTGACTTAAATAATAGCTACTATGCAAAAGAATAATATTAGTGGTTAATCCAAATTTGATAAGTATAGGTTTGACAATGTTTACAATGAGTTGATTTTTAATAATCTATTTGTATAAATAAACTCTTGAGGAGTATTTGTAAATTGTCAATAAGATGAGAAGTTAATCAAAATTGAGTAGGGATGGTAATGGGATAGGGTAGCGACAGATCAAGTTATCCTTGCCCTCTCCCCACAACACTCACTTTTGCCCCATCCCCGCATGTGGGATAAGTTAATGTCTTATCCTTGTGATTTGTGGGACACTAGTGCCTTGTGGGGAAAATCGAAAAATATAAAAAAAAAATTCAATTTAAATGGTTTAAATCTATACATAATTAATATAACATAATATCACAATATAGTTCGAAAATCACATAAAATTTAGCATAATGTCACAATATAATGTCTCAAACTAAAAAAATTAAATAAATAAACAACAAAGATCATATAAGATTCATGAAGATGCCACAAGAGAAAGAAGCATTTGGTTTCATTCAATCAGTTTAGATTTATCATTCATTTGGTTACATACACCTGCAAAATTTTCTTCAATCTATCCCAATGATGCCATTATATATAGATATAGCTATGAAAGTAATGATTAATTGTTTAAGGTATAGTTTTATATGATTACAAACAAAATAGAATATTAATGTTGGGAGATACTACATATCTGAAAGTTGAAATAAAAGACATCACAAGCTGTCATGGCAAATAACCCTAATGTATAATCACTAGAGGCCATGTTGGCTCAAGCTCATATATAGTAGACTTTGATCAACATAGAAATTGATTTTTTTTTCTTCCTAATTATCAACAAAAATTTTTTTTTTTGCCTATAAAGTAGCTTAAAAAAGAAAAAAATTTAACTATAATTTAGACAATCCAGACAAGAGCATTTTCTACATTCACCTGAAAACATAACCCAAAAAAGAAAATCAACAGAACTATGCCTTAAAAAAACAAAACCATAAAATGATCTTCTACAACTTTACTTAAATGACATGATTGGATTTGAACCAATGGTGCCTCGGCAGTCGAATTTTTGCTATGTCTAATCTCATAAAACTCTAGTGTAGGAGAAAGCTAAAGAACATTTGAGTAATACATCAACTAGTCATGGCAAAATTTTCTTACAAAGTGCATAAGTACTTTCAAAAGGAGCAAAGATTAGTTACAAAAATCTTCCATGAAGAAAGTTCAAAGAAAATTTCAATAATACGAAGGCAAGTATTAGATTTGAATTAAGTTAAAGCTCATTTGAATCGCACATTAAAGAATCCAAAAATCAACCTTTAATAAAAAAAGCAACAAAGCATCAAATCATGCTGAACAACAAATTGCATATCAGAACACCTAGATCCAGGATCTAGATCATATACCATATCTCATCACGACAATCACATCCCATTATCATCATTCGTCATCCTATATTTCATGGGAAATTGCAAGGTTTTAATAGTATCACATCTGATAATAATTATGTCACACAGTTCACATTCCATCACAATCATAATCACACATTCTTTGTCACATTTTCATCATAACTTTTAGGGTTGTTGCCATAGCCTCAATATAGATATATATATATATATTATGTACACCCACACACACACACACAATTAATAGGTTAATTGATATTAGCTTATGATTTGCTCAATTAGAACTTATTAACAATTATATTAGGAATTGGTTGAGGTCTATATAAGGTTAGGTCAAGGAGATAAGAATTGTCTAGGAGAGAAATGAATTTAAGCTAAATTGGGTGTCTAAATTTGGAGGTATGATCAAAATCACGATTATGACCGTGTTTGAAATTTGAGTAGAATCACGATTAGAATCGAAGGGATCATATAAGAAGATTTCATTTCAACTTACAAGGATTCAGTGCAAAATGCAAGTTTGCTCGTCTATATTCCAGACTTTCAGGAAGCCAAAATATGAACGTGATCAGAATTGCAATTAGAATCATAAAGCAAGGTAAGGGGGTTCAATTCAAATCGTAGGAAATTAGTTAAAGTTTTGATTCAAATTGCAAGATACCAAGTTGCACTATTGTCATGAGTATGATCGTGGGATCAGTGTAAATATTGTGATTCAACTCATGAGCTTTGGAATTGCAGAAGAAATGTAGCCAAAATAGGGGAAATATTATCCAATTTTTCATCAAATTATATAGGTTCAATATACCATTGTTTTAGAAGGTTAAATAAGCATAAATTCTAGCTTTTCTAGACATGAAACCAAATTTATATCAACAAATTTAATCAAACTCAAACTTTGTTATACTTTCACAAATATCCATTTTCTTCAACTTACACAAACATTTAGTGGATCACAATCAAATAATCCCTTTATAATTCATAAGATAGGTAAGAATCACTCACCTAAAGGCTAGAAACAAGAGATCAAGATTAATCCAACAAAGCTCTTCAATACTTTTCAAAAATAAAAAAGAAGAGCATATCAAATGCTTGGGTTTTTCATGCTTTTCTCTCATCAAATAACTATATACCATTAGATTATGGTTTCATTTCATAGAAACAAGCTAAAAATAAAATATTTAAGCTCTAAATATTGAAATGAATACTAACTTTTGATCTAAAAAATTTAATAACATCGATTTTACTTAATAAATCAACAAGATTTTAGTATTGAATTGAAGAGGAAGAAGAGATGAATTAACAATAAAAATATAAGAAATTAACATGAAGGATTGAGATACTTGGAGAGAGAAAGATGTAGAGAGAGAGAGAGCTTGCTTGTTGAAGATGGAGTGTGGTTGCATGAATGCAACTAGGAAAGGGTTGGAAAAGAAAAAGGAAACCACCCCTTTGGAGGGCAAAATGGGAAAAGTGGAGTCAACTTTATCTTTGACTCATCTTTGACCTAGTGACTTTTCCTTTTTTCCTTAACTTCGAGTCTAAATTTAACATACTCATCAATCGCTAGCAGCCATGATATTATAACACAAATTAATTAAGTTAATTACTTTCATAACGATTATAAGTTTGCATTCACTAGGTGCCTGTAACCCTAATTTCAAACTTTCCAAAGTTTTTCAAAAATTAAATCTCAAAAACACAAATTTTATTCTATAAGCATTCAAAGTGGAATTTTGATCTTCTAAAATTTTTTAAAATTTATATAATTTGTTTTTACTATTTTTAGACACTTCATATCTCAAATTTTTAGTTTTAAAATTCTCAAAATTTTCAAATTCACCTTTATGGATTTTCTAAAAAGCTATTTTATTATTAAAATTAATTTTAGAAAACTCCAGGTATTACAATTCTCCCCTATTTAAAGAATCTATCGGAACTTCTCTTAACCTCAACTTCCAAATGTGTTAATCAAGAATAGTCACAAGTTGCTCTTTATAGGTCAGCTTGGTGTCTAATTGAAATAGCTCTTCCTTAATTGTATGTGACTTATCCGGAATATATTTCCTCAACATGGAGACATGGAATATCAAATGGATTCCATGCATTATGGCTAGCAATTCTAATTGTTACACCACGGCTCCTATCAGCTTGATAATTGGAAATGGTCCAATATATCTCGGGCACTAATTTTCCCTTTTCACCAAAATGCATGACTTCTTTCATAGGAAATACCTTAAGAAACACTCGATCATCAACCTCAAATTCTAATTCCCTTCTTCTTTTATTCAAATACAATTTTTGCGGTCTTGAGTTGCCTTCATTTACTCACGAATCAATTGTACTTTCTCAATGGCATTTACTACAAGATTTGGCCCTAACAATTTTGCCTCTTTAGGCTTCAACCAACCTATCGAAGATCTATATCTCTTTCCATACAATGTTTCAAATGGTGCCATTTGGATACTGGATTGATAATTGTTATTGTAGGAAAATTCAATAAGTGGCAAATGTTTTTCTTAACTCCCCCTGAATTCTATCACACATGTTCGAAGCATGTCTTGTAGAATCTGAATCATTCGCTTTGATTAACCATTTGTTTATGGGTGAAAAGTTGTACTAAATTGCAACTAAGTACCCAACACTTGTTGAAATGATTACTAGAAGTGAGCAATAAATTGAGTATCATAATCTGAAATGATTGTCAATGGCACACCATGTACGAAACTATCTGATCAAGGTATGTTTATGCACATTAAGCAGTTAAGTGAGTCATCTTGATTGGTAAGAAATGAGCCAATTTGGTTAGGTAATCAATGATAACCCAAATTAAATTGTAGCCTTTTGGTAACCTTGGCAATCTAACTAAAAAGTCCATCATTATGCTCTTCCATTTCCATTTCAGAATTTTGATGGATTGATGCAATCCTATCTAATGCTGATGTTCTACTTTCACTTGTTGACACATAAGATATTTAGTCACATATTCAAGCACATCTTATTTTATGCCTTCCCATCAAAACACCTCTTTCAAATCATGATACATTTTAGGCACTCTCACATGCATTGTATATGATGAATTATGAACTTGGTGCAGCAAATCATCACGAACACTAGAGGAAACTCATAATTGTCCTTCCTTTTTAAGCACTCTTGCCTCATCAACTATGAATCTTGAATCCAATTCAATTTTAACCATAACTGATTGTATCATTGTGTGGGTTAAAATTACAGTTTGATTTGGAACGTTTAGTTGTACACTAAGCTTTTCTAATTATAGGTAAAAACATATTAACTTTTCTTCTTTGGAAAGAAGACAAGCCAAACTACTTGCTGATTTGTGACTTAACATATCCGCTACCACATTTGCCTTACTGAGATGATACAATAATGAACACTCATAGTCTTTCACTAGCTTTATCCACCTTCATTGTCAAAGAATAAGATTTTTTATTTGAAGATATAGTTCAAACTTTTGTAGTCTACATAAATTTTGCATGTTTCTTTATACAGATAGTGCCTCCACATCTTCAAAGCAAAGACTATAATTGCCATCTCCAGATCATGAGCAGGATAATTCTACTAATATTTCTTCAATTATTGAGATGCATATGTGATTACTCTTCCATTTTGCATTAACACATATCCAAGTCCAATTTGTGAAGCATCACAATGCATTATGTAGCTACCTGATCTAAATGACAATGCTAATACTAGGGCTATCGTCAAGCGTCTTTTTAGCTTTTGAAAGCTTTCTTCACATGTATTTGTCCATTCAAATTGCACTCCCTTTTAAGTGAGCTTAATCAATGGTGCAGAAATTTTAGAGAAATCCTTGACAAATTTTTTATAGTATCCAACTAATCCTAAGAAACTTTAAATTTCTATAACCATTGTAAGCCTAGGCCAACTCTCTACAGCTTCTACTTTTTGATGATCAACTCATATCCCTTTTTATAGCACTACATGACAAAGAAACTTAACACTAGTTGTCCAAAATTCACATCTAGAAAATTTCACATAAAGCTTGTGCTCCTATAGAGGCTACAACACCATTCTCAGGTGTTGGTCATGTTCTTCCTGGCTTTTGGAATATACCATATATCATCAATAAACATAACCACAACCTTATCCAAAAATAGTTTGAAGATTTGATTCATTGAGTTCATAAAAGTAGTTACGGCCTTCATTAACCCAAACAACATTACGAGAAATTTGTAGTCCCATTACATGCAAAAAAAAGAAGTCTTGGGTGCATTTTCTTTATGAATCTTCAACTGATGATACCTTGATCTCAAGTCCATCTTTGAAAAATATCTCACCCCTTGTAACTGATCAAACAAATCATTAATAGGGGAAAAGGAAATTTATTCTTGATAATCACCTTATTCAACTGATGATGATCAATACACAATCGTAATGTTCCATCCTTCATTTTAACAAAGAGTACGGGTGCTCCCTATAGTGAAATACCCAGTCGAATAAAGCCTCCATCAACCAATTCTTGTAGTTGAGTTTTCAACTCATTTAACTCTATTAGTACCATTAGGAAAGGACGGATGGAAAAAGGTTCAATGCCAGGTATTAGATCAATCGTAAACTCAATTTCCTTATCTGGTGTTAATCTAGGTAAATCATCAAGAAACACATTAAGGAACTCATGTATAGCGGGACCTTACTTAGATTTGGAATAGATGTCTCTAAGTCTTTCACCATAGCTAAATAAGCTATGCACCCCTTTTTCAGTAATTTCGAAGCTTGCATACTAGAAATCAAACTAGATATCTCAACTACCTATTCTCCTTAAAACACTATAGGAGAAGATTAATTCACATAAAATGTAATCATCTTATCATAATAATTCATGCATACACGATGTTAAGAAAAACAATCCATGCCTAGAATTATGTCATAATCAACCATGTCTAACATAACTAGATTTGTGGATACTTGCTTATCTCCTATCATTATAGCATAATCTCTAAACAAATAATTAGCTAGAAAGGTCTTACCAACTAGAGTTATTACTATTAATGGTGATTCCATTGGTTCACCAGATTCATTTAGTAAAGTAACAAATTTCTTTGCAATAAAAGAATAAGCAGTTCCAGGGTCAAACAATACTTGAGCTTGCATATCATATATTTTCAAAGTACCTGAAACTATAACATTCGATGCTTAGGTATCTTGTCTAATAAGATTGTACACTCTTGCTATAGCTTTACCAGGGTTTCTCCCTCGATCACCTCTTCCGTCATTGCTGCCAAGCATAGTTAGTGCTCTTTATTGAAGCTATAGGTTATGCTATTGGTTGATTTTAAGGTAGAGCCTGATAATTTGCACCATATCCCAAAGCACTCACATTCATAGGGCATTCTCTCACTTTGTGTCTAGGTTCTACACATCGAAAACATCCCATCAAATCTTTTCTACAAGGTCCATGATGACTTGTATTATAGAACTTGCATCTCGGCATGTTAGCATTAAAGTTCCCCTAACTCTAGGGTGTATTTTTTCCATAGAATGGAACAAAAGTAGTTGAAACTGATTGACCTCCCATAATTCTCCTTATAGTCAAATTTTGTGATTAGGGTGGTCTAGTAAAATTCTCTTTCCACCTACTTAGTGGTGTCTTATGAGCTAGAATGGTCTTCCACTAGGTGCTATATTAGCTCCCTCAGATTGAGTGCTCCTCTTAATACTAAAAGACACTTCCCTTTCATGGTGCTCCTTGGACCTCAGTTCAACTTGCATGGTTGGGTTCGTGGCTTGTTGGTATGTCATGTCTATATTAACTTTGACACGATCAAAGTAATAATCATAGAACCCTTAAATAAACCTTTCTACCATCATGGTCTCATTAGGTATCAAGCGAGTAGCATATTGTGAAAGTCAAGTAAATTGGGCATTGTACTCACTCACTCACAAACAAGTCCTTTTGTTTCAAATTTTCAAACTTCTAGGCATTTATTTACCAAACATTGGAAGGAAGAAATCTATTAATAAAGGTTTCTTGGAACATCACCCAAGTTAATGGTTCGACATCAATAACTTACCTCTTGATAGCTCCTACATACCAGTAATGTGCCAAATCATCTAAATGATACCCTACCAATTCTATCGGTAAGAGTCCAGGACACTACAACTGAAAGAATGTTTGGCCGTGCTAAGGGCAAAATGGTCAAGAATTTCAAAAAATTTCTTTGCAAACAACCGGACATTCAACCCAAGATCTAGCTAGTATTGAGCTTCAACAACACAATAGAAGTGAAGAGGAACTGAACCAACCTTTGGAAGTAGCTCATGCGTGACGAAAGAAGGTGAAGCGTCACCGACGTTTTCTAACTCAAATGCATCGGCCCCAACGTCGTCTATGCCGGAGAAGAGGAAGACCGATCACCAGTGCTAGCTGGAGGCTTCGGAAGTCGAGGAGGACCATTCACCGGCGAGCCCTAGCGAAGGAAGCTGAAAAGACACCGGAGGAGGAAGACGAAACGATTTCGTCAAGCCATGCATTTCGAAAAAGCAACCTAGGGTGGCAAATACCCTTTGCAAAATGACATCATTTTGCTCAATGCAATTTCTCTAAATTACAAAACAGCCCAAGCAATTTCATAAATTACATTTAGGTCCCTATGATTTTTGAAAATTATTTTCAGTCCCACCGATATCTGCCCTTTTCAATTTGGTCCCTGGATATCCAATATCCATATTTTGGTCATTCCTCATTTATTTTGTTTTACGTGTGACCCGTTAGGCCCCCAAAATGTTGGCAAAAGTCTAAAATGCCCTTCAAATCATTTGAAGGCAAATCAAATTAATCTAATTAATTTTGTGATCAATTTCTTTAATTAATCAAGTATGGACCTTAAGCTATAAGCAGACTCTAGCAAGCCATTATAGCTATCCAATTTTCTGCAGGAGTCAACAACGGTGACAAGACTGTCTATGGCTGATCTTAATGTACATCACTATGCACACCATATATGATACAATCCCTTCATTACCTATATCTAATCAGTCAGAGGTATGGATATCAGTCAACCTCTATAACTAATCATAGTTTCTCAACCTCATGAATTGTTTAACATCCAATGAATCCAAGCACTCAAATCCGATTTGAGTCTCAATCCAACCTTGTAAGGGTTTATCAGTCAAACTAATTCGTTGAGTGGCTGTGGATATCAACTCTAAAGAGTGGTAATGAATCCTATTTTGATTTGGCAATGCCTAACTACATTTCCAGAAATACCCAATCCAAGCCTTTATTGTTCCTTGTGGCTAGAGTTACGTTTGACTTGGTCAAAGTATAACCTTTCATGTAAAAGACATCCCACAATCTCAAGTCGAAGGATCAGTCATATGATCATCACTGGAGATTACCTGTTGACGCAGCTCCATACAATATCTCTACATGGGTCAGACAAGATCACGATTACTAGTTATGTTTCTCCAAACTAACTGGGTCATGTTCACGTGTGTGTTCAGATGTAACTCACTT
>JANHAO010028869.1:0-10566 GCA_026873985.1 Saraca asoca
TGTAAGTGAGTTGCATCTGAATACACACGTGGACATGACTCAGTTAGTTTGGAGAAACATAACTGACAATCGTGATCTTGTCTGATCCATTTGGAGATACTATATGGAGCTGCATCAACAGTTAATCTCTAGTGGTGATCTCATGACTGATCCTTTGACTTGAGATTGTGAGATGTCTTTTACATGGAAGGTTATGCTTTGACCAAGTCAAACATGACTTTAACCACGAGAAACAATAAAGGCTTGTGTTAGGAATTTCTGAAAATATAGTTAGGCATTGCCTAATCAAGATAGGATTCATTACCACTCTTTAGAGTTGATATCCGATGGCCACTCAATGAATTGGTTTGACTCGGTAAATCCTTGCGCAAGGTAGAATCAAGACTCAAATAGAATTTGAGTGCTCGGATTCGTTTAAGTCAAATAATTCATGATGTTGAGAAACTATGATTAGTTATAGAGGTTGACTTTTATCCATATCTTTGACTAATCTAGATATAGGTAATGAAAAGATTGTATCATGTACTGAGATCAGCCACAGACAGGCTTGTCATCATTATTAACCCCGCCATAATTTGGGTAGCTATAATGGCTTACTAGAGTCCGCTTATAGCTTAAAGTATAAGTGATTAATTTGGAGAAATTGATCAAAATTAATTGGATTAATTTTATATGCCTTCAAATGGTTTGAAGGGTATTTTGGACTTTTGCCAATATTTTAGGGCTTATCGGGTCACACTCATAACGAAAAATAGTGTATGGCCATGAGTTGGACATGTTGGATGTTTAGGGACCAAAATGCAATTTATTAAAATTGCAGGGGCTAAAATGTAGTTTACGAAAATTGCAGAGGCTGAAATGAAAAATGGTTTTTCATTAAGGAGAAACGATGTCATTTTGGCTATTTGATAGTTAAACCAAACGACGCCGTTTCGAGCCCACTTTTCCTTTTTACACTTGCTGCATTGGATGTGGCCGTGTGTGTGCAATGTAATGGTGTTCGATGAGACCGAAATCGAAAAGGGAAGAGAGGAATAGCTGGCAAGCTTTTGGTCCAATCTTGGCTTCTCAACTTGCTAGTACAAGGGAGTGAAGCTTTTGAGGCCATTTGAAGGGTGTTTTCCGGCGTGGATCATCGATGGAGGGAGAACAAATGGGCTACTCAGTGACTTGCCTTTCTTCCATTTCCGTTGCATTCAAGCTTCTTTAAAGGTTAGTGAAGCTCCCTTTTAAGCTTATGAAGCTTTTGTCACCTAAATCCAACAGGATCTGGGGTTGTTTGCCTGGTTGCTATTTGAAATTTTTTTGAAATTTCCCTTCACAATGACCGAGCAAACCAACAATTAAATAAAAATAAAAGAAAAGAATTTCCTTTAGATTGAAATAGAAGTTTAACTACATGGTAAAATAAAAATAAAAGAGAAGAGAAAACCTAATTTGGGTTGGTGTTCTTACCCTAGCAGAGCTCTTCACAAAATTAGAGAAAATGAATCTAAAAGTTATTACAATATGGGCTTAGTAGAGGTTTTATAGGAGCTCACTGCATTGCCTGCACTTGGGTTGTTGATTAGGGCTAGAAGGAGGCTCAATTGGATATGGGTCCCTTCACATGAAATGTAGCTTCATCTCTTAGGAGTTCAATGGCCTTAGCCTTTCATAATAATTTGATTGCTAGCTCAACTTGTGGTAAAAAATTGGAACTATTTTTCAGAGCAATCCAACCTATAATAGAATTTAACACTTGTTATAGGTGGAATTTGGAACCCCCTAAATGGGCTAGCGAAAGGCCTGAGTAACGGCAAAACTCCAGCTCGCCAAGGTTTCGAGAATGCTAAATCCTGGCTCGCTTGTTCAACTAACTCTGTGTGAGCTCACTTTGCTATAAGCGAGCTCGACCTCGCTGAGGCCAGTAGCGACCCCAAGCCAAAGGTTCTGGGTTGTGAGATGCGGCCTCCAACCAGAAACTTGTTGAGCGGAAGATAAGCTTACATCAGGCCTAACAAATAACGGTCCCACCCACAAAAAGCAACTTGCAAAAGCTGATTTGTAGGAATTCATTTTGTCTTGTACAATAAATGCTTGATGTAATAGATTTACAACATGCAAAATTACTATTATAGCCTCCTCTCCTCTATAAATAGGCAGAAGGAGATCATTGTAAAGCAAGCAAAATTTGTTGTACTAAAGCTCTGTAACAATCCATTCAAAAGCAATAATATTACCATGGACGTAGGGTCCGATACTGCTCGAATTTGGCCGAATCACGTTAAAAGCTTTGTGTTTTCTACTGTTTCTCTTCCTTTGTTGGTCTTTTGCTTCACATTTGCTGTATTAATAACCAGATTATAGTTTGAGTCCCAAAAGAACCTCTTCAGTTGGCTGGATTCTGGCAGAATCAAAATCCACTGTCAACATTTTAGCGCCATCTGTGGGGGCTCATCTATTTTTTGGCTTATTTTCTGCTGTAATGGCCAAAAGGAAGTGCTACCAGAGCTTCAAATGCATTGGTGAATCCTCCAAAAGGTCATGTGTCCACAATGGACTCCTCTACTACCCCTGTCTTAGGTGTTACCTTTGGCCCGCCCCCAGCTAGTTCTTTTTGGCCCATTGCCGTTGCTAACGGCATTGATGGGGCGCAAGCCTGACTTCAATGTCACGAGAGATTGGAAAATATGGTGGGTGAGCTGACCAGAGCAGTCAGGCACTAGTGCAAGTTCAAGTTTAGGGTACGCAAAGATGGGCCGAAGCTGTTGCACCCAAAAATGAATGCTAGTAGCAATAAGCTAAATGTTCAAGTAGAGCCCACCAAGAGCAGACTTTAGGCTACTGCTTGCATGCCAACCAACAGTTGGGGGGCTTGGATCAGCAGGTGGAAGAATTGCTTTAGAGGGTAAAGCAGTTGGAGGAGCATCCTTGAACTCATGGCAACCAAGGATGCTCTGAAAAGCGGACTCCTTTTTCTAAAGAAGTCAAGATGGAACCTCTTCCCCGCAAACTCAAAATTCATGCTATTCCACTATATAATGGGGATAGCAACCCGCATGACCACTTGGACATGTTCAACGTCTAGATGGATCTCTAAACAAGTAATCCCCTAATCAAATGCTAAGTCTTCCCCACTACACTAAGGAATATCCCTCAAATGTGGTTTAGGGACCTCCAGCTCATAGCATTGGAAGTTAGGAGGATTGCCAGGAAAAATTCCTTATTCAATATAGAGCACTTAGGACGCATCTTGCACCCCCTGTCACCTCGCCACAATCTTTCAATCCAAGCATGAGCCATTGAAGAATTATATTACTCGGTTCAGGCACAAGGTAAATAATGTGGAGAAACCTTCAGATGAAGCAATCCTAGCTACTGTCTCAACAGGGCTTTGCAGGGATGGAAAGCTATTTAAAAGCCTATACAAGTCCCCAGTTAGTGACCTGGGTGAATTTTATGAGCAGGCTACAAAGCAAATTAGGTGGGAGGAGATTTTCATATTGCAGAAGCCTGAGACAAGTAGCTCGGGTTAGAATAGGAAGAGGAACAATCATGGAAATGAAAAAGGTAGTCCTAATTCCTTGCCCGCTAAGAGGAGCAAAGATGAATGGTCCCCACGTTCAGATCACCATGATAGATATAGCATCCTGTTAGAAGCTCAGGATAAGATCTTTGCAATGGAAAGGGACAAAGAGGACTTTAGAAAGCCTTAACCTTTAAAGACCCCCAACAAATCTAGAAGCATCTGGGGCAAATTTTGCACTTATCATAATGAGTTTGGGCATATCACCTCGGAATGTTAGGCACTAAGGGATGCTATTAAGGACTTCATCAAAAAAGACCACTTGCGAGACTATGTGGTGCAGCCTTCCAGGCAACGCCCTAACCAATCCCAACAGGATCCCGAATGAGAGCAATCTTCCATGATGAAGGCTACTTATTGAATTCTTATGACAAAATTTTGAAACTTATATAAGCATTCTGAATTTCTGTATTAATTCCCAAATAAATGTTTTGGCAAGAGAATCACCCATATGGCGCTCACTCTTTTATTTGGCCATAAGATCGGCCCTAGCATGAGATCGCTTACTCTTTTATTTAGCCACAAGATCGGCCCGAGCATGAGAACACTCACTCTTTTATTTGGCCACAAGATTGGCTTGAGCACAAGATCACTCACTCTTTTATTTGGCCACAAGTTTGGCCCGAGCACGAGATCGTTCACTCTTTTATTTGGCCACAAGATCAGCACGAGCACGAGATCGCTCACTCTTTTATTTGGCCACAAGATCAGCCCAAGCATGAGATTGCTTACTCTTATTTGGTTGCAAGATCGGCCACCCATCAAATAATAAAGGATGTGGTTCCCTATTAGGCATAGCTTCCATGCGACCTATATGATATTCGTCACTAATTGAGGCACATTGTTATCCAAATTTGTTGCTTATAAAAAAATAAGATCAACTGGCTGTTTAAGAATTTCATCATATTATTTATCCAACGATTATTATGATTTGTAGGAACCCATATTATCATTTGTAATGTGCAAGAATATTCAGAGTACAGCACACATGAAGTATAGAAATGAAATTTATTCATTAAAAGAGGCTCAACGAGGTACATTTACATCAAGAAAATCAAAATATAAGTTAATCTAGCTTATATACTGGAAGAAAGATTGATGCCCCAGGGAAAGGGCCCCAATCTGCAGAAGGGACGGCAAATGTGCTTGATTTCAACTCTTTCCCTTACCACCCTCATTGGCTCAGAATTCTTTTCCAGCTCTCCACCTAGCTCAGCAAATTCAAGGAAAACAAGCCGAAGCAGCTGGATAGGTTCATCCTCTTGATGATCCGAGATCTATGAGAGATCTTTCCTCATCCTCAAAGAAGGATTGCCCTCAAAGGCTTTTATGTAGCAAACCATGTACGCCTCACCAGGAAGACAGAACACCAGAGGTATGGGGGGCTCATCTGAAGTTCCCATCTGATTTCTCTATGAAGGAGGAAGGAGGACTTCCTTTGTCTTAAATAAGAGCAGTTCTGGTCTCACCAAAGAGTTCGAGGGAACTCCCAACCACTTTCATTAATTACCTTAGAAGAAAATGACAAAAAAATATGTCAATAGTATGGGACACATATAATGGAAAGAATGGTCTAGAACAGATGAAACGATAGATTGATTGAGAACCTTGACCGCATGAAAATCTATGAAGCAGGCCTTCATTGGTAAGGCTATTCAACTCCCAGCCCATGAAGTGAGCTGAGAGTTGGGGGGCTTATGTTATAGGTGGAATCTGAAACCTCCTTAATGGGTTAGTGAAAGGCCTGAGTAATGGCAGAACTTTAGCTCGCCAAGGTGCTGAGAATGCTAAATCCCAGCTCGCTCGTTCAATAATTGACTCTACGTGAGCTCGCTTTGCTATAAGTGAGCTCAACCTTACTGAGGCCAATAGTAACCCTAAGCCAAAGGTTCTGGGTCACGAGATGTGACCTCTAGCCAGAAACTTCTGAGCGGAAGACAAACTTACATCACGCCAGACAGACAAGGGTCCCACCTGTAGAAAGCAATCTACAGAAGCTGATTGCAGGAATTCATTCTGTCTTGTATAATAAATGCTTCATGTAATAGATTTACAACATGTAAAATTACTATTATAGCTTCCTCCCCTCTATAAATAGGGAGAAGGAGATCATTGTAAAGCAAGTAAAATTTGCTATACTGAAGCTCTGTAAAAATCCATTCAGAAGCAATAACATTACTGCAGACGTAGGGTCAGGTATTGCTCAAATTTGGTCGAACCATGTTAAAAGCTCTGTGTTTTTTGCTATTTCTCTTCCTTTTCTGATCTTTTGCTTCACATTTGCTGTATTAATAACTAGATTACAGTTTGAGTCCCAAAAAGAACCTCTTCAGTTGGCTAGATTCTGGCAGAATCAAAATCCACTGTCAACAATACTTAAGTCCTTCATAAAGATTGTGGGGATGGATCTTAGCTATTCTATAAGCTTAGGTTTGTACTAAAATAAGGAATGGAGCTCCATTTATGATGAAAATATTGAAACTAATTCTGGGTAATAGTACAATGCTCTATTTCGATTTTTGGGCTTAATTTGACCTTTAAAACAGTTAAATTAGGCTTTGGGCTCTTCATGAAATTTTATAGCTTTGTCTGAGCTTTCCAAACACATAAGAATCACCCAAAAACAAAGTTCAAAACTCAATATATACTCAAAAACCTAAAATAGTGTCAAATTATTCAATTAATTCAATAAAGCTAAAAAATTGACCAAATCACAAGACCAATCACACGTATCCAATTAAACACTTAGCTTTCAATAATGATGAGAATGAAAAAATAAAAGTAAGGAAACAACCAAAATTTTAGAGGACATCACACATTATGAAGCAACATTGTTAGGCGGCCATCTTCAAACCTCGAGCTTGGTATTCTCCTCGCACATGATAGACCATGAGCTGAGAATCACTAAAAATCTTTATTTTCTCAGTTCATACCTCTTTGGCTAGCCGTAGTCTAGCCAACAAAGCTTCGTATTCAGCTTCATTTTTCATGGTTTGAAAGCTGAACCTTCGCGTGCAGAGGATTTTGTGCCCTTCTGGACTGATAACCTCTTGCTCACATAATAAAAGGGAAATTGAGCCCCCCTTCTTCTCGCATCAAAGTTGCGCTAAGGGCTTATTGGGACACTCCCAGATAGACGATCAACTTTTCACCCTCTTTCGATTTTGACAAAATGGAAGCTCACTCGAGATATTGTTTGAGCTGTTGGAAGGTGATTTTGCATTATTCCATCCATTCAAATCCTTAACGCATTTATTTGTTGTCTTGGAGATAAACTTGCTTAGAGCCGCAACTTGGTCGTTTAGGCTTTGTACATCTTTGGGCCCCATAGGGGACCTCATATCAAGCAGAGCTCGGATCTTCTCGGGATTGGCTTCAATCCCTCTGCTGTTTACCATGAAGCTAAGAAATGTCCCAGAAGTGACCTCGAATGCACATTTATGAGGATTTAGCTTCATTTGATATTTTCTCAGGATTTGAAACATCTCCCCCAGATTGCAAACGTGGTCGGTGACTCGTTCTGACTTTACCAGCATATTATCCACATACACCTCCATCATCTTTTCGATTTGCTCTTTAAACATCATGTTTACCAGCCACTGGTAAGTTGTCCTTGTGTTCTTTAGTCCAAAGGGAACCTTATACTATTATAACCCACGATCGGTAATAAATGAGGTGTGCTCTTCATTTTGAAGGGCCATAGGAATTTGGTTGTATCCTGAGTACACATCCATGAAGCTAAGAAGTTCGTGCCCTGCCGTTGCATCTACCAATTGATCAATCCTTGGTAGGGAGAAGCTGTCCTTGGGGTAGGCCTTATTAAGATCGATGAAGTCAATACAAGTTCTTCATTTTCCGTTCTTCTTTTTCACAAGGATGGGATTGGCCACCTAGGTAGAATAGTGAGCTTCCTGAATGAACTTGTTCACTAACAACTTATCTACTTCCTCCTTGAGTGCTTCGTATCATTCAATGGTCATCAACCTGCACTTCTAATGCACTGGCTTATGGTTGGGATCAATATTCAACCTATGTGACATGACTTGTGGATCAATCCTGGCCATGTCTTCATGATTCCAAGCGAAGACATCAATATTTTCCTTAAGGAACTCGGTGAGCTCCGTCTTCACACTTGGAGATAGGTTTTTACCTAATTTGAGGCATCTTCCAACATCAGCCTCATGTAGCCGAACATCTTCAAGCTCTTCAGTTGGACCCGCTACCCTTTCAGCATCCATTTTGTGAGGATCTAGGTCGTTAGTTATGCTAGTTGAGCTTGCGAGTCATGGTTCTCCATTGGAGACTACATCAATTTTCCTTTTTCTTTCTCCCATTTTGACCACATCCCTATAGCACCATCGAGCCACTTCTTGTTCCCCCCGTACGTACCCAACTCCATTTAGGGTCAGGCATTTTATGGTGAGTGTTTTGGGCGATAACACCATGTCTAATTCATTCATTATTGGCTGTCTTAATACCACATTGTATGTTGAGGGAGAGTCTATAATTAGGAAATTGGCCAGGGTAGTGGCTTGGTAATCTGAATCCCCAAGGGTTATGGGGAGCTTAATTTGTCTAGCTGGGATCACCACATCCCCTGTAAAGACAAAGAGGAGCTTTTGAGATGATTTAAGTTGATTGGAGCTTATGCCCATCTGTTCAAAACATCACCGGTACATGACATTAACCCAGCTACCCATATCGAATATGATTCTTCACACATCAATGTTGCTAATTGTGGCTCGTATAACTACGGTGTCATTATGTGGAGAATGGACTCTTCACGTGTCTTTGCCAGTAAAGGTGATGTATTGGTGATCGTTTTGACTTTCTTCACTAGTCCACTAGCTTCATCACTCCTTGTGATCAATTCGTGCCTTGCCTCCTATATGTATCGCTCGTGGGAGCTCTTGGAGGTTCTCGCAACATGTGGTCTATCGTGAATGGTAAATATGGTCCTTACTGAGGGTGTGGCTTCATTTTCTAGAGCTGACTGATGTTGAACTGGTTGTTAGGGCCGTGGGGGTCGCTATCCAGAGTGTTAGACCATATAATCCCTTAGGCGACCTCTCCTAATGAGGTCTTCAATGGCATCTTTAAGCACCCAGCAATCCAAAGTATTGTGCCTGATCTTATTATGATAGGCACAAAATTTATTTTTATCTCTTCTTCATAGAGGAGCTTTTATAGGTCTAGGTCTTCCAAAGTCCTCATTGTCCCTCTTTATTGTGAAAATACAATCTGGGGTATCTGACAGGATACTGTAGCTATCGTAGTGCCTTTAATATTAAGGTCGCTCACTCCTAGCTTTCTTTGCAACATGACTATCAAATCTACCTACCTAGTCACTTTTATTATTCCCGCTATCTCCCCTTTTCTTGCTCGCTCGTAAAACTCCCCCAAGTCTTTCACCAGGGACTTATATATACTTTCATAAAGTTTACTGTCCTTTCTGAGTCCGGCTGAAATGGCCGTGAGAATGCTTTCGTTAGAAGGATTTTCTGTTGAGATGTGATTAAAAGTTGCACATGTTTTTAACTTAGTCAAGTAGTTGTTATTTAGTTCCTTAAATTTCTGATATAGTGGGTCCATAACAGTTAGTTATGGTAGAAAAATAAGCACTGTGTTTTGATTTTATTTCTTGTTTGTTATGTTGAAGTGTAAGCCTATAAATTAGGCACTATGATTATCCATTAATAATGGAGAGTAATCTTCTTTCTCTGCATAGACTCTTTTCTATATATTGCACTTTATCTTTCTTCCCCAACATTATTGGCATTAGAGCAAGGTTCGATCATAAAACAAAAGGGCGTGTCATGGTAGTCAATGGCAACATAGTGAGTGTGTCTTAGCCTTCAATACCAGTTTTCAAAGGAGAGTGCCATGAGTTTTGGAGCATAAAGATGAAGACTTTGTTCAAGTTACAAGACTTATGGGACTTGGTGGAAAATGGCTATGCTGATTTGAATGAGGAGAATAGGCTAAGAGAAAATAGGAAAAGAGATTCAAAGGCTCTATTTTTCATCTAGCAAGCAGTGCACAAAACCATCTTTTCAAGGATTACAACAGCTACCACATCCAAGCAAGCATGGACAATTCTGTAGATAGAATTTCAAGGGTCATCCAAAGTCATAGTTGTGAAGCTTCAAACTCTAAGGCATGAATTTGAGACTTTACACATGAAGGGTAGTGAAACTGTGCAAGATTTCCTGTCAAGGGTAGTGTCAATTATCAACCAGATAAGGAATTATGGAGACCTGATTACTAATCAAACCATTGTGGCAAAGGTGTTGAGGAGCTTGACTCTTAAGTTTGATCATGTTGTGGCAACAATTGAAGAATCAAAAGATCTAACAATCTTTACACTAGATGAATTGATGGGATCCTTACAAGCACAAGAAGCAAGGATCAATAGGTCAATAGAGAAAAGTGAAGAGAAGGCATTCCAGGTGAAGGGGGAGACATCTCAATCAAAGGAAGCAGACAAAGGGACTGGTAGAGGATGAGGCAAAGGAGGATTTAGAGGAAGGAGCTATGGCAGAGGCAGAGGAAGAAGTTCTGATCAGAGGAATTTTTCCAATGAACAAAGAGGTTATAGAGGCAGCATTCAATGTCACAATTGCAAGAAGTATGGGCATGTGAAGGCAGACTGTTGGGCCAAAGAAAAGCAAGCAAATTTTGCAGAAGAAAGTGAAGATGTAAGGAATCTTTTTATGGCTCACTTTGACTCTGATATTGTTGCAAGCAGTGTGTGGTTTGTGGATAGTGGATGCTCAAATCACATGTCAGGCATCAGAACTTTATTCAAAGAACTAGATGAGACACAGAAGATGAAGGTGAAGCTCGGAGATGATAAGGAAATTCAAGTTGAAGGAAAAGGGATAGTGGCAATCAACACCAATCAAGACAAGGTAAAAACTCCTGCATAATGTGCAATTTGTTCCTAATCTTGCTCACAATCTGCTAAGTGTTGGCCAATTAATGGCTAGTGGTTATTC